>JAUBOC010000149.1:5977062-5998206 GCA_032275365.1 Anablepsoides cearensis | reverse complement strand
GGACCAATATAGACACTTTCAAAGTGTTGAATTTAACTCCCTAGGAGTTGAATTAACACTTCCAAATTTGCTGTGTATAAAGTAATCATACCAGTTCTGTCCTCTGCAATCCTAAAATCTAAACCAGGAACATACAGAAGCAGTATGTGTACTAATTCAAACAATAAAAAAAATATATATATATATATATTTGATCAAATACATAAATAAGAAAAGGCAAAATTAAAGAAAAATTAAACAGAATAAACAAGTAAGTAAAAAAGAAGGTTTTTCTATAAAAATCCGAGTCATGAAACAGGGTTATCAGTTCTAATAATTTTCTGACAATGTCAAAAGTATTCAAAAGATATTTAGCTTATTTGAAGGACACATACAGGCAAACAAATACCTTTGGGAGTTGCTAATATTAAAACTACTTTTCTTTAAAGTAAGGCAGTTCAAAACATTAAATACAACAGATAAAGTGTTCATTCTTCATAATCTTTCCACAGAACCCCACTTCAAAACTTCCTGACTCTCGATTAAACTGTCGAGACCAACACGTCCATTCCATCGCTTCTATATTTGTATTTTACATCAACAAACACAATCTAAGTTACTTTCTTGCCTTTTCTGTCAATCTCCCTTCACCCTGCTTCAAAAACCTGCTTTTCCCTCACAAACACTGTTCATTCAGTGAAACCATTCATTTTTCTCACCAGTCTTTCATGCATTACAAATCTCTCCCTAATAATCTGTCTTCTCATCTTTCAATTTTCTCTCCTTTGCCGGCCTCCGTCTCTTCATCCTTTTCTTCCGCCTCGCTTAAAGCGCTTCACCTCTCGACTATCTCCGCGCCTGGGCACGCTGACCCCGTTCAACACAACTCTTATCTCCTCCTTTCTATTGCTTCATCTCTTCATTTTTATTTTTATTTTATTTTTTGCCTTATTCTGTATCTTTTCGCTCAGCTAACTCTGTCCGCTCTGTAACCTCCCTATCCGTCCTCCGTCCTCTCCCTCCCTCCTCTGGCTGATTCAAAACCCTGTCAAAGCAGAACCGGCCCGGCTCCGTTTCCCACCATGTGCCCCAAAGAAGGGAGACCTTGAAAAATGAGATAATGTGTATCAGAACTGCAGTGGGTTCACTGCTCCGTGGGCAGGATGTATTTTTGGATGCCGTTTCATATTTTCTGACACTCCCTGCCCTGCTCCACCCAGTCTGTCTCTGTTTTCTCGCCCTTTAGTCTGTTTTGCTCGGTTTCTTCCTCTCTCTGTTTCCTCCTCAGACAGACACTGTCACCGTCTTGACAGTGAAGGGAGTCTGTAGTGATTAACACTGATTAAAGTGGCTAACGAGTCTCCTGTTCGTTCTGATGATGTGAAGTTGTGTGGGTTCTGGGAGAGTGTATTTAAGGCATGTGCTCTTCTGTGTACGCCTGGTTTTGTGCCCAACACTTGTTCATAAAGCTGTCACTCATCTGAGCAGGGTGTTGGAGAAGAAAAGCCCAGCTGTGGCTGCTTAGCTCAGAGGTGTCTGTGGTTAATGGTTCTGTACACAGCCAACATGTCTGCTTTTACACTTTGCACAAATATGTAGCATTTTACAGTCATCTGTGCATAATAGTGCAGGAGTATTTTGCAACCCTATTCTAAAAAGGAAAGCGTGAACATTGTGTCAAATGTAAATAAAAACAAAATGAATTGGTTTGCAAACACCCACACAGCCCAGCCCTGGTCATTTTTATATAAAAAAAATAAAAATAGAGGATTTTATTGCTTTAAATGAGACATATCATGCTTTTAAATCCTTCTTTTTCACATTTAAATCATTCAGTTGGGGTCTATATAAAGTGGAACTACAATGCTTTTGCTATTGTAACTCCACAAGCCCCTGTTTCACCACTTTTCTGCGGGGTGTCTCAGGTCAACTTGTTTTGAGGCTGTCTCTTTAAATCCAAATGAGGTGCTTCACACCTATTAGTTTAGAAAACGTCAAAAATCAACATTTAAAATGTAGAAAATAGAGAAAACTGAACAGGTTGAAACATATGACCCAAACAGAATATAAATATATTAACGCAGGACTTCTAAAGACTCCAAGTACACAACAAAAAGCATTTAATGGCTAAAAAAAAGGAAATTTTGCCTGATATGTTCCCTTCAAATCATATTTTTTTTCATAAAACTCATTCAGGAAGAGGAAAATTAACATAAGTGCTTGTCTTAAAAGAATAATACAAATTAAATGGATCTTGTCACATTTAAAACGCTTGTTATATTAATGAATTTTTAAGTTGTGTTTTAAATGTTGGCTTTTCTGAACATGTTGGATTTTGCTTTCTTTCATTTTAAGATTTTATTTTTTTTCTTTTGAAGTACAACCTGGATTTATGATCAGAATCTTCTCATGGCATTTTGGTGAATTCTCCACCACACAACATGTTTGCCACGATAAGAAGCTTTTTTTTTCTCTCGCATCATCTAAAAACTGAAAATCCAAATCAAAAATCTCAAGACATTGATTTCTGAACATTTTGACTGATGGTTTAAATAAAAACATGCTTCCTGTGAACAACTTTTCAAATGCTTATATTAAATTATCTAAGGGAAAATAAGACATAAAAAATATTGAAGCTGTGTTCCCATGAGGGCCACAGCAATAAAAGAGAGAATCTATTATTTGAAAGCACATTTGCTTTAATTTTCACAGGATATAAAAAGCTTGTAATGATCCCTTGAGGTATCCTAAATAAAAAAATGCTCATACAATCATAAAGTAATCCAGTTTGTTTACTGCTGCCTCAGAATAAAAACAGAATGTTTGTATAATGAGAGTAAATACGTAAACCATTCTATTGTTTATATTGGCTTAATATTTGCTTCATAAAAATCACTTCCAAACTAAAAGGTGCGTGAAACCGTGAACAAAAACTGGACGATCTTCTTGCATTGTGCCATTAAGCAGGTCGATTTAGTTTTTGGAGCGCGGCAGCTCGAGCGGTAACCTCCCCGGCTGAGGTAGTGCAGGTTGAGTGAGCCTTTGAGGCGAAAAGATTCACATCCGACATGGCTGCCTGAGCCATAAGAACAACTCCATGAATTATGAAAGGGCACAAGCCCCCCATTGCTGGGAAGAGATGGAGGCAGAGATAACAACACGTTGGAGATAGAAAGATAGTGTAGAGCAAGCAAACGAGGGGGGAAATACAGGAGGGAAAGATGCACTGGCAGAGTCAGACAGAGAGATAAAGCTTGCATGTGTACTGGAGTGAAAGCGTGTTTGTTTTGGAGTGAAAAAGAGTGTGTGTGTGTGTGAAATCGTGTGAAACTGCGCCTGTGTATGTAGCGGTAAAAATCCACAGTGCATATTCCACCAAATCTAACCAGCTGCGTGAAGAATGGCCAAGTGTGCCGTTTGGCATGAGACTCCTCACTAGTGGCACAAAGGCAACATTTTCACGCAGGCATCCTAACTTCCAGCTCGCAGGCTTTCTTCCAGCTCCTTCAAACAATTTTCTCTGTGGAGGTGTGACAGCACGCTAGTCTGGGATCTGCTGCCCAACACTTCTAAACCGCAGAGTAAAAACGACCCCTTTTTTCCCCCATTTTTCTTTTTTTTTTTTTTGCACCAATTATCTAATGTGTGATCTGAGAGGCTGGCTGCCTATCATGCTCAGACTCTGGTTTGTTCTGTCTTTTAATCTTTCCAGTAATCTTTTTTTTTTTTTTTTTTGCTTTTGCTGAGCCGGAGTCACAGCAGTGAACTCCAAGACAAGGCAATTCCATTAGGAGATGGCATGAGGCGGCATTCATTAATGGCCCTTGCCAGGCATTTGGATTTTATTTGATTTGTCAAGATAATGTATTGTGCCTCATCACAAAGTTGTTCCAGAGCAGGGTGGTGGGGGGGTTTCAGAAAGGGGGGTTATTGTGGCTATTGAGGGAGCAGGTGAATTTCCTCATGTTTTCCTCAGTACAAGCTGTCTCCATGCATGATATCATTTTCTGTGTCAAATTTTCACTGATTATTTTGAATATGTTGTTGGGAGGAAGAATCCAAAATAAAATCATTTTACTAAACATATTTATGACACACAAAGGAAATTTCATTACTGAACCTGTCAGTGTTATTTTAGGTGTTATTGTCATAAAAGACATTGGACAGTGTCGTGTCTGTTCGTTAGTAAAATATCTCATGAACCATTAATGTGGTTTCTGAATCTGATTCAAGATGGCCACCACAGATAACCTAGGATATATTCACACTGGACCAAAGCCAGACTTTATTTTTATCGTTTGGTGTGGTTTGCATTCCCGCTCTGCTTTTTTGCAAGTGGACTATAATTTATAAACAAAGCCACGCACAGGTGACGATCATTGCTCCCGTTTGAAAGAAGCAACGGGGGCGGGACAGACCTGTAAAAAAAGATGGTGCTGGAATTTTGAATTTTAAGAGCAGTTCATTTAAAAGGCGATTTCGCGATGATATACCTATAATTTTGGGACAACGTTGGCAAATGCGTGCCGCAACCCAAAGGAGGGGATGCTCCGCGTTCCCTGAACCACAACGGCTCATTGTTTGTAGCGTGTTAGCATTAGCAACACTGTAGGGCTAGTTTTTACAATGATGTTTAGCAACGGTGGCTTGTGAAGTCCAAATCCACGCATGTTTCCTGTAGTTGGTTCAAATTGAGGCTGGTCTGTATTCACCCCAGAAGTGAACCGCACCAAAGTTTGTTTGGAAGTGGACCAAGACCGGGTCTTGGTCCGGTTGTTTGATCTGCATGAGTGTATTCACGCCTGCATAAAAGGTCCAGACCAACAGGGAAAACAAACTCTGGTCCATTTAAAGTAGACCAAAAGTGTCAGGTGTAACCACACCCCGAGTCAGTTTTAAAGTTGGTGTTTGTAGCTGAGCTTCATCCCAAACACTTAAATGCTACATATTGAAAAACATATGGAAAAATGCAGAAAAAACACCTTAACATTTCAGCCAGAACTCCCAAACTCCCTCGCCGTCATTGTCTTTCTGCTGCAGCAGCTGGGGTGTTAGAAATTCTCCTGGAAGAAATAAACACCCTGCCGGATTCTTTACCTCCATCCGAACGCTTCACATTCATACCCAGCAGCTGCAGAATGCTCTTTTCCTTTCTGTCCTCCTGTTACATAACGACTCATGGTATATGAACCGGCAACTTTCACAATACAAGGCCTTGGGAGATGTAAAGAGATTTCAAGCGGGCGAAGAAAACACAAAACTTAGACATGGTAAGTAAACCTGAAGCGGTAACAAAGGAGAGATGCTCTGCAGGTGAAGGGATAGAGAGAGAGAACGACAAGGAGGAGAGTGAGAAGACGTGTGCAGCAGCCAGTCAATTATTCAGAGGAGAGAGGTCGGCTGTATCTTGGGAGCTGCTTTAAGCACTCCTGCCTGGCATCACCTGCTAATGGGCCACAGATTGACATGCTACCTGAGCAGACCCCCCCTTCACCCCCACCCCCGTAGCAGCTCTTCTCTCCTGTATAGGCTCTTATCGGTGCTCTCTGGTGGAACATGTAAATAATTACTTCATGAGCACTCTGCTGTGTAAGCTGGAGGGTTGGTTGCTAAAAGATAAGGGCTTCAGGGTGGGGTGGGGTATACTTTTAAATCTAATTGATTATTTTAAAAAAACTATAGGATTATTTCAGAAGATCTGTTAGGTGTTTAAGCATGTATGGCTCTGTGTGTTCAAGACAGAATCACATTTTTTAGTTATTTTTTTAAGAAAATCGACAAAGGAGAAAGACGCAGCCCCTAAATTTGTCAGCCACAGTCTTGTGGAATAAAGAAACTTTGAGCTCAAATCTCAAACAAGACTTCAGTTCTTTTTACGCCCTGTTTAGCGGTGTCCAAGTTTCAGCAAGAAAAGATTCAGCTGGTCTCAATCAGCCACTGAGACATTATTATTTGATAGTAAAAGGATTTACAAATTGTAGATATCACGCATGCTAATGTCAATTCTAACAATGGGAATCATAATTCTAACTTTGCTGATCAGGGACAGTGTTCATATTTCTTTGAGGTTTCTTAAAAATCCATCATTTTGTGTTTGTGTGTAATAGTCTACATGTTCTTTGGACGCAAAACCCTGCATTTGCTATGACTCAGAGATAAAAGACTTGATTATTCTACTTCCATTAGGGAGAATTTGACTGAATATGGCCCTGTCTATCTGACCGAAAAGTATTTTTTCCCTGCATCTTGCTTTTTTCCCTTTCCACTTCTCCCCTTTTTTTTTTCTGTGTCTTTGTTCTCTCTTTTTTTTCTTCTGTACTCACTGGTAATATGTGTGCCAGTCCTGAATAGGGGCTTAAAGACTGAGGTTTTTGAAAATGAGCTCCCTGCTGTGGTTGACTTCCTGAGAGAGCTTCCGAGCCTCTCACACACTGAACTTCAAAGCGTACAAACTTAATAAAAATAACATAAGTGGTGCTGTTGTCTTGGATCACAAGCCTCTCTGTGTGTTTGCCTTTGCATTGCACTTTACATACATTTACTCTTTTTTTTTGCACTCTGTCTCTGATACCAAATCTTTCAAATACTTTTTTTTTACTCTGTTGCTATATGCGTTTTTCTTGACTTTTGCTTCTGCAGCTGTTCCACAGTTGGATACTGGCAAAATAAGCACTTTGCTTGTGGACATTGGCAGGTGGGTCAGCGTGAGTTGCTTGGCACCATCGCCGAGGATGTGCACAGTGAACAATTCATCTTGATGGGACTGTCTATTACCTGTCACAGCTTCTTTTTCCCACCTTACTTTCGGTTTTCTCTCCTTGCCAATTTGGCTTTCTGTCTGAAATCAGCTCTTTGGTCTCTGAACTTTCAGTTTACCATACAAAAGTTAAAAGTGCTCCATTTCTTCCTCTAGGACCAAACAAGCTATACTCGACATTAATTGTCAGAAAGCTCTAGCACTGCTGACCCCAGTTAATAAAGAGCATTTTCTTTGTTGATTGAAGCAGCTCAAATTGAATTCATTTCAGCTGTAAAATGTTTTACATTTTGAGTGCCGTTTCAAAAGTCTTGAATATTTTGTTGATGATTTACAGTAAGAGAATCATTGAAATATGTGTCCTTGAAAAATCATAATATAATGTAAAAGAAGCAGAAATGAAAGGAACATTCAACAGAAAATCAGTATACATTCAAGCACATATTCAACTCATTCATGCCTCTTGTGTTTGACTAAAAAGATTAATTCCTCCGTCTTTAATTTAAGCTGCTTCCTGATTTATTTACCTGTTTAAAAAGCAGTTGCATCCTTCCTTTGTATTCATTCTGCTGACAAATTAATCACAGCTAACTGAGTTTATATTATACAGGCAAACAATCCACCACTCCGTCATCTTACAGCTTAGCTTCAGTTCATTAGGTCGGTGCAAGAGGCGAGGAAGGAGATTTATTTGTGTTTTTACGATCTGAAATCACTGCTTTGCAAAAGAGAAACTAAGGAAGGAGCTGACCCGGGAGGACAGGTGTTAGACAGCAGAGAGCAGATGAGACGGATCAAACCTTTAATAGTGAGGTACAATTAGAGCCGCGGCTTGGAAGAGACGGACGCTTTTTATCTCTGCATGTCACAGGTTATAATCACACCGAGAGCTCAGCGGGTTAGATCACTAATCAGGACCGTCCGTGATTGTGGACCAGCTTGTAATACCTCTAGAGGGTTTTTTTTTTTTTGTCTGCTGTCATTAGTAGAGAAAGTGTTGCCTTTGCCTTTCTCTGCTGGACTTGATTTTGCTTGTACCAAATTAGAATTGGAAGCTTTTATTATTTTTTTTCACATAAGCATATTACTGCTAATATTTTAGCCACTTTGAATCCCACTGAAGCAAACAGGAAACTTAAAACTCTTCACAAAAAAGGCACATCTAGGATTAATTCCACTCTAGACTAAACATAGTTTAGTTTTGCTACAAAAGATCAAACAGATATTTTCTGAAGCACAAAATACAAGTGATTTTTTTACATTTTGACTTTGTTGACTTGTTAAGGTTAAATGTGGGTTTATTAAAATTTAGGCAATGGATTTAAAGTTTATCTTTGAAATCCAAATCATCTTGAACCAACATGACCAATAAATGATTCTATGTCCAGAATATTACTGATTAGAGTTTATTCTTGAGACTTTAAAGTAAAGAGAAGATCATTTTACTGTTTTCTTCTCCACGGTTTAGATCACGTAGAAAACTTTCATCCAGCTTCTGTAGCTGGAGCTCCTTGCATGGCCTCTAAAACATTTTTTATGGATAACATCTTGTAGAGACGGAGAGCATCTTAAAGTGTCATCTGTATTTTTGTTCCTTCCTCTGTGGAAAAGCAGCTTAAGCTCCACAGATTAATCAATAAAATAAATGCCTGTTATAGTAGGGAAGACGGCAATAACCCATAATGCTTTGCTAGTGATGAAATCAAATTTGGGAGATATTGAAATGGCATCATTATACTGATCAAATTCAGCTTCCCTCGCCGCACAAAACAAATCAGCCAACAGCTCATAGAAAGTAAAAATCCCTTTGCTTTAAGCGAAAGTCTTTTTAAAACCTGACTCCTTGTAATGGATGAGCTTCCGCTGGTGTCCAAACCTGTTATGATTCTAATGGCTGCCTGTGGTTAGAAACTGAGGCGTGAATTTCAAATTTGATATTATTTTTTAGAAATCATCACTGGCATTTCTGCATTTATTGTCTGTTTTTCACTGTGTTTTTTTTTGTCTAATGGTTATTTAATGATACAGAATAAGACTCAACTTTCACTTTTTTCATTTATATATTCATTTTGTTAGTAATATCAGTAACAGTTAGTGAAGTTTTTCTATATTTGTTACGTTTTATTTTCTATAATTTTCTCTGTTTCAGATGGTTAATATTACCATCTGATCTTGAATCTCTTCTGGAAACTCCTTTTTTATTAACATGAGCAGCTTTGTTCTTAGAAAGCAAAGAATCTGTTTAAGATAACTTTTTTATTATCATACATTAACCTTAAAGTTTAAACTTAAGACAAAAAGTAATTTTTCTCTGATGTAAGTTTTCTTTTTAATATTATTTCGATGAAAAATGATTGATTAAAACTCAGGTTCAAGATGTTCAAAGTAAAAATGAAAATGATGATGTTAGGAGCAGCTCTTAGTAAAATGTAATTTTTTTTTTCCTTTGGTTTTTAGAACCAGTTTTAAAAAAATAATGAGAAGCAATAATTATATTTTTTGACAAAATTTTTCAGTCACAATTGTGGAAAGAAAAAAAAAGAGAAACCATCTCCAAAACATTCGTACATCCATTATATTTTACCAGATTTTCCTCACCTCAAGCAGTTTGACAGACAGGGGACACCCTGGACACAAGTCCATCACAGGGACACATAAAGACAAAATGACACAAAAATTATTCACCCTCTCACTCACACATATGGACAATTTAGAGTTTCCAGTTAACTTTATGTTTCTGGTCTGTGGGAGGAAACCTGGAGGAAACCCACATGTGCACAGTGAGACCCCTCCCAAACAAAATGAAGCAAAATTCAAAGAAATCAATTACCGCAGATCAATAAAATCCTATGTTTTCCAGGGTCGAACCACAGCAGCACCGACCGCGTGTTCAATGCTCCGTTCATGAAGTTGTTTCCGTTTATCTTGGCCGGCATGCAGGGAAAATGTCACGACCAGCTGCCATCAAAACAAACGTATTAATTACCGAAATGATTTATTCATTTTGAAAGCTTTGGCATTTCAGCATTTCTCAGCAGCACAGCGGAGAATGTCTCCGAGCAGTTTGGAGTGTTTAATCTCAAATCTCATTACAGTGTAGCTATAAAACTGATGATTAATTCATTAATTCATTAGGATCATCTTCTCTGTGTTTTAGCTTTGGCCTCGGTTTTGTTTTTATTGAAATAAACTATTACAAGAAGACTTGCTGTGTCTACAGTAAGGTCAATCAATGGACATAAAGGCTGCCGTGTGATTGGTTTAAATCAATAAACTGCTGTGGAAGTGATTGGTTCAAAAAGACACGTCTGTTGAGGTGTCCTTGAGTTGGACTTCAGCAGAACAAAATGCTCCTGAAGTGACGTCAGCAGACAAACAATGCAGCAGTTCAAAATTCCTTTATTGAAAGAGTAAATATTTTAAATCAATTCCTTTAAAAAACCTTGCATGAATAGATAAAAACTTGACAGAAACATGAAGGAGCTTTTCAAACAAAGCAGGCAGAGACAGAAAGCTGTGGAGTAAACTTTTATGTTTAAATCTGTAAAAGTGGGGAAAGAAAGTGCTGTTCATCATTTTTCCCGAGGCCCAAGTGGCCGGAGCTCGTGAACGAAACGACGGACGACTCCCGGTGGTTTAATAGTGACAGAGGAGCGTTGCAGCGTTGGCCGCTTCCCACAGACTAACTCAGCACTTGTTTCTCCCCCACTCCTCCATTTTGGATCGAAACGTTGTAAACTAGGTCGTTAATTGCAGCGTTAACTCAATCAGTGATGACTCGCAGGAGATCAAGTGTGTGTGTGTGTGTGCGCCTAGGCTTTGTCTTTGTGTTTTGTGTGTATGCACGAGTAATGAGCTTTGGTGCTGAGGTAAAGAGAAAAACAGCCGAGTGTTGCCCGTCCGTGTCAGGGGACTTGATTTGAGGAGTCTTAGCCGCGGTAAACAGACCATTTGGTGGATGGCATTTGAGTCCCGGCATTTTGTGCATCGGTAGTTTATCCCCCCGATGAGGCTGATGCTGATTACCCAGGAGAGTGTTTTTAAGGTCATCGACAATGATGCCATGCTGACCTCATCATTACTGAGAGAAGGTCCTATACAACACTTAATGCATCTCACAGGAACACTGCTGAGGTATACAGCAAGGGAAAGATTTAGCATTTTTCTGCTTCATAAAGTCTAAATTTATCAATTTTTATAACTAGTATGTTAGAAAACAGGCTGTGATGAACAAAACTGATATTTAAAACTGGATTACTTGATGCACAGTGCAAACATGTGTGTTATATTATTACTTTATTGTGTTCTTTAAAACTCTAAATAGCTATTTATAGTTGATTTGTACAAGCAAATAAAGCAGAAGGAACCCTAAATGTCTCTTCAAAAGGATTGCTGAAGTCCTGCAAAAATGCAGTGTAAATGCACAATGTAAAACATTTTTACTGAATAACTAAAAAAAAGCTGATAAAATGGCTGAACAAACAGATAGAGCACATGTTTGCTGAATTAAGCTGTAAGTTATTATCATAAAAAGGAGAATTTAGCTGAAAAATAGTTAAAATTAGCTAAAATGTTGCTAAAAACACTGAAAACAGCTGAAGTTCACAAAAAGCAGCAGAAAGAAGCATAAATGTTTAAAATAACATGACAAGTTAACTGACCAAAGTGAAAGAAGCATAAAAAAGCAGAAGAATGGCAGAAATGGTCAGGAAAAAAGCTAAAATCAGCTAAATAGAAGCCAAAGGAAGCTAAAATTAGCACAAAGGAGTTAAAAAAGCAGAAGTAGAACAAAAGGTAAAAAGTACAGTAAAGATTTATGAACATGTTGAAATGTTTTAAGGATGTTGAAAACATCTGCATTCATTCTCGAAGAAAAGAACAAGGCAAGAAAAGCTAAATATCTCAAAAAGTATAAATTGCTGAAACACCAGAAGTCATAGCTGGTATGTCCTGAAGGAGCTGAACGTCTTGTTAGATAAAATTTTGAAATAACACAAAAGATGCGAAAAGATACAGACTAAAAAATGATCTCAATAGTGTGAAAGCTTTATAACCCTTCACACAATGAATATTTGAGCACATAACACTGTGCTTGTGGACATGACTTTGATTGGAATATGCTATTTAGCTTTCTTTTCATATTTTTCCATTAATTTTGCCTCTAATTTTTGTTTAAATTTTTATTCAATGAATAAAACATTCATACAGTAGCTTTTCTTCTCATCATACCTTCCAGTATTCTAAAAACAAGTGATTGATTTTTCAGTCAGGATCCATTACTCTTTTGTTAAAATGCCTGACTACTTTTGTCAGAAGCAACAACTTGCTTTTGATGAATTTTAAAAATATGTTAGAGCCTCTGGCGTAAAAAGAAAGCCGCAGCAGAACAAACAGCTCCAACTTCTGTGACTGTGAAGAATACCACTGAGAGTTTCAGCTTTTCATTTTCGTTCGTATTGTTTGCACCGCTATTATTCCTTCGGCAGTCCATAACGCTCGTGTTGTAGTTTTATTTCGTGCAGGTTTTGGGAAATTATTACACAGATTAAATGACAGAATCTACAGGACAGAACAAAAACATGGTTTATGTCACTCATAAGGAAAAAGAAGCGGACACTTACCATCCATCAAACTGATTTCTATTGTTTTAGTCCTGTGTTTCTCAGTTCTTCCTTGATGTTGAAAACCCAGCTCTTAAGTGTGTTTTCAGACTCAAGGGATCAGGCTGTTTGCTAGTGAAGAGTGCTTGATGAATGTACCACTCAGAAGGGTGGCAAAAGATGATTGACAAGTCTGCTGTCTGTCTCTTATTGGGCAGTCACTCATTAACCATCTGATCAAAAGAGAAAACCTTGAATAAGTTTACGTTTTTTGAGGGTTAAACACAAAAACGTTTTTTTTTTTTTTAGTTGCATTCAGACAAGAATGTATATATTTTCTATTAAATCTTGGCTCAATAATCCTTCAGGGACTGTCTGACTGGGCTGTGACTAATGGGAATACTTCATCATGAGGGGGTCTTCAGAATGTGCTGCAGTGTTTGCAGTGGTTCCCAATTTGCTGCAGGCAGAGGTGGACAACAAAATAATGTGCATGGTTAAGAATGTCGTAAACACGAAAATAGGTCATCAAACTAGTTGTTTAACTTTCTGGTCATTTAATCGCAAATAATCAGAATCCAGTTGGCTGAAATGAAAATTTTGTTTATTTTCTTGCAATTTTTCCAAAGTTATGAGTCATTAGTCTTCAACAGTCAAAGCTAGTGTGATACTACCTTTAGGCTTTGAGCTACATGTGTCAAACTCAAGGCCTGTGGGCCAAAAGTGGCCCACCACATCATTTTATTTGACCTGCAAGAACTTCAAGGATATATTATTGTTGTTAAATCAGAGTTTGCTGGTTTAAAGTCAGCACTGACTGTAGACTACATCTTACACCACTGTAGGTGCAGAAGTAGCCATTAGCCAGCAGTCATGTAAAATCCCCATTTCACAGCATTTTTGCTGGCTACTTTTACTGACTACGTTTGCTGCAGCCAAGTTGTACAGCGAAGTGGAAATTTCCCTCTTACAAGTTGTAAATTTAAACTTGAACACCCTCCTGTGGGAATTCCATGTTGGAATGTGGGAGAGTTTAGAATTGAAGATGGCAGCTATACCACAACTCATCTGTGAATATAACTGTCGTACTTTTACTTTTAATAGTATTTCTGTATAATTTATACCACATTTAGACAGTCGTACACATACTTGTATGGTGTTTATGAGAGGACGTGTTAAAACACTGTTTTTATGTAGGAAATACTCTATAGATCTCAGTATTGTTTCTTATCTGCACTCAGTCGTAGCAATGAGACAAGGAACGTGATGTTTCATGTTAAGTTCAAATAAACAAAATGTTGACGCTAACCACTCTGCCACAGCCAAGAATACATTTGAGAATACTAACCAAAACACTGGTAAAAAATAGCTAAAAACCATCTGAAAGCTATATAGCAAAAGGCTAGCTAAAGTATTAAAAGTAAAAAGTATATTTTTATAAATGATAACCAGGGTTTGTTGCTCATACCATCTTCAACACTCAGTAAAGCTTCTGCCAACTGTAGACTCCAGCTGTGGTGGTTCCTAACAAGCTCCAACCAACCAGTAACATGAATATTGGGATTTCTGAGACAATGGTTATTGTGTTTTTACACGTTTGAAAGCCAAAGCCCCTTCCCACAAGCTTCTGCACCAAGCTGACACATCCAGAACCAAGTAGTCTTCCAGCAACAACTAAAAAAGCAGCAAAATGCAAAAGAACAGGGAATGATTTTCTACATTCAAACCTGACATTACTTTATAAAAGAGAGTAATGATGTTCCAGCAATTATTAACCTTTTTAACTTTTATATTTCTAAAGATTCTTGGTGATGTTTCTGTCTGTCAGCGCTCTCTGCTGCATCGCTCCCGTCTCGTTTTTATTTATTATTGGCTGCACTCTCCAAAGACTCCTGTTAGTGCACATGTGAAAGGTGCAGTGGTGCTATCTTTGTCTCGTTCTTCCTAGCTCGTTCCCTCCACTTACTTCACCTCCACCCTCAAGTCTCCCCCTCCTCTCCTTTCCTCTTCTCTCCCTGCAATCTGCCTCCCCTGGCAGTCTTCACCAGCCTGTGCAGCCTTTACTAACTAGCTGTGCACTCCTACTCGTAAGGAAATGATGATGAGACAGCAAAATCACCGCAGAGACAATGCAGAGCAGAAAGAGAGGAAGGGAATTGGATAATAGGAAGGAGCTGCAGGGATGGGGGGACGCAACATGTGGAAGAGAGCCATCAGTTGTGTTTTTTGTGCACTTTTACAACATATATGTCCATCCCAAGGGAGTGCTGTGTCTTTGTGTAAGCCGTTTTTTTCTTGTGTCTAGCTCTTTGTTGTCTTTTTTTATTCAGTGCATTTTCTCCCCTTTGCTTCCCGAATCAGAAGTTATTAAATCTATCCCCTTTCCTTTCCTTTTCTTCTTGTCTGTCCATTCTCTTTGTCTTGTGTCACCTTTTATATAACAGCTAGAGGGGCTTCCTTTCACCCACACAGCCTGATCACTCCATCCTTCCCCTCCCTGTTTTCTCCTCTTCCCCCCTGCTCCTCTCACCCTGTTGCTGATTAGTTTTGAAACGAGCGGTCCTCCTGCTGGGTAGCTGTGGCTAGTCAGGCTGAAGTGCTTCTTCATTTGGTTCAGAAATAATTAGACGAGAAGCAGAAAATTAATCAAAAACTTTATGATCAAACACTGTTTTTTTTATGTTAGATACCAAATGCAACTTCTGATCGCTCCCAAAGCAAAACAAGCAATTAGGAAGAGTCACTGCAGATTCTGAGATTCATTTTCTTTGCTATTAATACTGATAAAATTAATGTTGATGAAATAACTTGAATTTTTAATCTAATACTGTTTAACGCCAGCTTCAGCCACATCTGTGTTTTCTCAGCTCTTCAACATGGATTGTTTTTGCATTGTTTGCCTCTGACAAATAATGAGTGTCTGTATGTTATTAAAGTGCCTGACATGCCTATCGTTCAAATACAAAAAGTCAAAGAAAACATCTTAACTGGCACAGTACACATGATTTTACCAAATTTGGTCACACAACTGACCTATTTTCTTTTGAATTTGGCTGAGCCAAAGTGAAACAGGAAGTGACATCAAAGGGGAACTCCTTAATAAAATAAACTCCCTGTTTTTTGTTTATTAAAACAAAATTATTTAAACTGTAACTCTTCTTCATCTTTCTTTGATAGTGACTAAAATAATCTAAAGAAACAACAAATTCTTCTCTACAGTCTGTTTTGTTAATTTTTGTAACAACTCTCTGTTTACATGCTGACATTCCCCTTTGACATCACTTCCTGTTTCTTCACATGCAAATATCTCAACAACCGTTCATCTCAGCGGCGTGAAATTTGTTTTGCAATATGTAATCAACGTTATCTTTCCAAAAATGCATTTATGTTTATTACAAAAATTTGATGTCACAGGCACTTTAAAGTATCTAATGAATCAATTGTAGAATGTAACCATAACTGATTAGCCAAGGAAGACAATCCAACTCAAGATGGCTGCTACAGCCAACCGACCTTCAAAACTCCACAAATTGCTCATTTGATTTTACAGATAATGAGTTAAAGTTTAGTGTGGTTATTTTACAATAGGGGCGGGGCCACAGGGGCTTTGGCCCTACCTGAAATCTGATTGGCCCCCTGAATTGCCCCTGTCCTTTACATGAAAGTGATGGTGAATGAGTTTAATATGAAATATCTTTCGAACAATCCTGCAGAAAAAGTAATTCAAATAATGGCTGGATTTTCTCTCATGCTGTGTGTTTGACAGTATTTTATGAGATTGGTAAGGATAATTTATTGTGCAAAATGTTTTAATTAAATTACATGTCTTTGAACATGTGTGACTGGTTAAATATATACACATCTTACCGAAACTGAGGATTTGTGTGCAAGGATATAGAACAAATGCTTGGCCCTTCTATAAATATCGTGGCCCCCTTGATGGCCCCTTACTCAGAAAAATCCTAATTCCACCACTGTTTTACAACACCTTGAGCGAGACATCTTGCAACATGAGACTGTAAGTTAAGTTATTCTAAAGGTTTGACTGAAACAGCCTTTACTTTGTCATTTATCAACATAAGATGATCAAATTAAAGAAATGTCTTTAATCTATTTATTGCATCCATAAGTACCAAAGAAATGCCAGTGATCCTTGAAACTGTTCTTTGTGTTCAGCTTCTCATCCTCTCACTACTTCCTCAATCATGACTCCTTTTGTTTCACTCACTTGACTCCTTCTGACTTTTTACACAGCCGTACCACCACCCCTCCTCCTCTACCACTTTTACTCCCCTCCCTGCTAAATATAGTCCCCCCTTTGAAGTGTGGATGTCTTGTCTCTTCCCGCAACTCTGCAAGACAAAAGTCTGTCATCCAACCTCCCGAGCAGCGGGGATAGCAAGCGCAGATAAGATTGATGACCACAAAAGAGCACTGGTTAAGTGTGCTGATGTGCATCAGCCTCTGCGTAAATGAAAAGAAGGCTTTGCAAACAGAGACGCAGGGCAGAAAAACTGTAACACAGTGAAACATAAGGAAGGAAAAGAAGCGGTATTATGACATTTCCAGGCTTCATTTCTTTTTAAATTGATTATTCGTCTCTTCTAGGGGGGAGAGGGGGAGGGGGGTCTGAATTAAAAAAACATGTGTGTTTATCTGAGCTTTATGTGCTGACGCAATATATGCACCAGAATGGATAGTAGAATGTGAATGTGTAAATTTTTTAACATATGTAACAGATAATGTGTTAATAAAAAGAAACATTTAAGATGAAAGGAAGGGGTGATACATGCTCAGCACAATATCTCCCCCTAATGGTGCAATGTTGTCATTACAGCTTGGAGCTGGTTACACATCAGTGAAGCAGAGGACAATTCCCATCTCATCAGCTCACCTGCAGGAGCCTTTGTAATGACTTTTACTCAGTCTAATTACAGATTGTGTAATTTACATAATAGGTATACTTAGTATTATAAACAGTGTAGGTAACAGCATGGCTGCTGCAATCACATCTCCCTCTCAGTTCTTCTGTTGCCATCATGTGCATCACATGCATACACGTGCTTGACCATAGAGTGGATCTTCTTACCTGCTAACAGCCTGCTCAATCATCTGTAATGGCTCCCAGAGGAAATTTGATAAATACTGTGTGCAGACCAGTTCCCCCAGAAGCCAGAGCATACATCGTCGTTTGACAGGATTTCCTGCTACATCAATGACCCAGACAGGCTCGAGGGGGGAAAACACACAGGAGTGGAGATTATCATTCTCAACATGGCTCTTGTCGTGAGGCGTTCAAGTGAGGAAACGTGGGTTTCGGGAGTAAGATGGTACGGTTCTGTCAGAGGGAACGGAAACGAAGGAAGAAGAGTGTAGCTGTTTGGATTGATTTTATGTTTTGCACAGCTGTAATTAGCTGCCAGTCTACCAGTTTGTTGATGAGCAGAAAATCAATGAGTATTTTAATAATAAAGCTGTTGTTCAACTATTTCCTCTTTCTTATTGTGAGGAGTGTATTTGGTTTATTGTCAGTAGCATAAAAAAAATACTGAGATTTAGGAATGATTTTTTTTTTCATTTTATCAGACATTTTGTTGAAAACGAAAACTTTGAAATCACAAGAAAGAAATCCTAAAAATTTGGTGTGAAAAGTGTTTACCGTACATTTTAGTGACTTTACAGGAGCATGCATGTCTTACATTTGCATCCAAAGTAAAACTAGTCAATTCAATAAAATTTTGTTTATCCCTGAGGGGCAGTTAAAAAAGCACAGTGGACCAGCACAAACACATTACAAACAAGGATTAACATGAAATAAATAAAAAAATCCTAAAAAATAAATTTAGTGTTCGTACACACCGTACACATAGCATACAAACTGTCATACTCCGTATGGCGTTTTATCCTGCACTTAAATAGTTTTATTTCTCTAGGAATAGTACGCTGACTCAGCATTAACACAGTTTTATTGACTTTTTGTTTATTGTCATCTTTGTGTTTTTAACGCCAGGCTTCGGAGGGAGGGCTACACCGTGCAGGTCAGCGTCAACGACTACCTGGACATCTACTGCCCGCACTACAACAGCAGTCAGCGCGGGACGCTGGAGCGCGTCGTTGCCGAGCAGTACATCCTCTACATGGTCAACTACCGCGGCTACTACACCTGCGACCCCCAGCTGGGCTTCAAGCGCTGGGAGTGCAACCGGCCCCACGCGCCCCACGCGCCCATCAAGTTTTCGGAGAAGTTCCAGCGCTACAGCGCCTTCTCTCTGGGCTACGAGTTCAACGTGGGCCAGGAGTACTACTACATCTGTGAGTCAGGGCAGCACGGGTGGTGTCTTTTTCCTACAAGTATGGTTTAAAAGACTGAACTGAACCAACAATTCTAGCATCGCTTTTATCAAACGACATTGGGCCCTTAGCTTCTCACAATATATTAAGGAAGTTCATCTGAGGACAGTGTTGCAGTTTTTATAGCCGATAATAGACGAGCCTGCGGCCTGCAGAGGGCACAAGGTTAACACGTGTTCATGTGTGTGTTTTCTGTCTTTTAGCCACACCCATCCATCACCACGGCCACAGCTGCCTGAGACTGAGGATCTTCGTCTGCTGCTCCACTGGTGAGGCTTCACATCCACTCACGTTAATGTCCCACGCAGAAAGATGCAGACAGTGAAAAATACAATTTAATAAAATCCGAGAGTTTTGGCTTAGAGAGTGATGATGCAGTTTTCTTCCTTCGGAGCTGCGCATTGAAAGTGACAGCCTAATGTGATTTTCTGTCTCAGTTTTATTACAGTGATGCTCTTTCTGTGTAGAAAAAAACAATATATATAAATAAATAAAATAAAAACTAGATTTGGTTGCAAGATGCTGCTCCTCTCTCCTCTGTCACTCGTCTCAGCTTTCTTCTCGACCACCCCCTCTGTTTATTCTTCCTTCTCTTTTTTTGCTTCCTCCCTGATGCCTGCTGCTCTGTATAGTGAGCGTGTTATTTTTACCCTGGTAGTCTCACTCCCCCCCCACTCTCCACACCCCCCTGCAGGCCTTTGATCAGGCAGCACAGCGGTGAAAGCCCCCCTCTCCTCTCACCTTGTCAGTCCTAATACATCCCACACTCAGGCCGGCGTCAGCCCCCGTGTACAGATCACCTCAACACATCCATGTGTCGCTGCTAATCTATCCACACATCCAGCATCTGTGTTTGTGTGTTTTCAGCATGTTTGTCTGGCTGTATTTTTTCGTTTTAATGAGCGTGCATGCATCGTGGAGTGCACTGCCTAAAAGCACTATTGACTTTAGCCGCCCTATAAGCTCAACCCTGACTCGACGAGGCTTCAGGTTAAGACCGAGCTGTAAATGTTTATGACTTTCCAGCTGCAACACTGTGTTTCTGTGTTTCTGCAAATGTGATTTCATCACGAATATAAGACAGTCACGATTGTTTTGTGCAACAAACATGACCGGTGCACGCGAACGCCAACAAACCACACGTATCATTCGGCTCTGAGACTGAATCTAATTCCACGTCTAGACAAACAGCGAGCGTAATAATGATTTCTGTCCCCCAGTTCTGCAATAAGTGCTTTTAATCCTCAGGTTGGAGTCTGGATTAAGTTTTTTTTTCTCTCTCTCTGAGGCAGGCACAATTTAACTCCAACACACTGAACTATATGGATGAATACAATTTAATAGTGCCTAATATACTAATCTTATAATTATTTTCTCTTTCCCCCCGTCTTTCTTTGTCTCATTCTCACCCTTTGTCTTTTCACATAATTGTTTCTCTTCTCTGTTTTCTTCCTCCCTCCTCTCTCCATCTGCCTGTCTTTGTGTGTTTGCGTTGCGCTCAGCCTCCCAGGCAGATGACGACTCCAGTCAGACTTCTCCCGACTACACAGTCAGGCCAAACATCAAGATACACAACATTGGTGAGCGACTCTCAGACGATGGAAATAAACAAGTTCCTTGATTTGTGTACAAATCATTTCAGGAAGGATTGGGTTTCTGGATTTTGTTCATGTTATTTTGGCTAAAAACGGTCCTCAAAACAGAACTGATGAGTGAAACTTTCTTAAAAGCTGAAAAATACTTGCAAAACCATGATTGAAAAGAAATCAACAGTCCTGTAACACCTGTGGAATTTTATGTAATAAAACTCACCATTCATGTTCTTAATATCAGCTTAACTGTAGACCAATCTGCTGGCACTGGTCCTTTCTAGCAGCAATCTACATCCACATTCTGCAGATGTTACACCATGTCAGTGGTGATCCTGTTTTTGTCTTAAGTTAATGGAATCAAATGAAAAAAAAAAGCAAATACCAAATAAAATCAATATTTTACCATATTTGCATTAAATATAGGTCATAGATTTCACCATTTTTCATAGTCCTTATTTTTTGGTGTTATAGTGATCCTTCCTATTGGTTATGATAACATAATAATTACAATAAATGATGCGACTGGACTGAGCCAAACCTCTGAAACGGGATTAGCCTCAATTCTGATCTTATTACAATGTTCATTTGTCAGTGTCATTATAAGAATAATTGTTTCCTCCATCAGCTGCATTAATCCAGCTCTGATCCCGCACACAATTCTCTGACCTCACATTGTGTTATAGGAGAATGATGCTAATGAGTCACACACAGTGAGGCATACAGACAGGCGCGGCTCGTCCATACGGGCGGGTGAAAACTATATTCATTCACCCCACAAAGTAGTTCCCCTTAATAAACAATGTAAAATGCTTTTTAACGCAGCCTGCCATGTATTGTTTTGTTCTGTGTGCTTTTCAATTGTTTT
>JAUBOC010000149.1:5924594-5962685 GCA_032275365.1 Anablepsoides cearensis | reverse complement strand
CCCCCCCCCCCCCCCCCCCCGTTTTAATTTGAGACACTTTCACTATGATCTGCGCCATGCTTGCTAATCACCCCCCCACACACACACCCTGCTGACCCACCAACATCATCTCCATCCTGCCCTCCAGATTTAGCTGTAATCTGTCATTTCTGGTCACTCCATCTGCACGGCGCTCAGCAGCTGGGGACCTACACGCACAAACAGCCATGCACTCTCTATATGTGTGTGTGTGTGTGTGTGTGTGGGTGCAGGGGGGAGGCAGCGGTGCAGATATGTTCATTTCCTCACACGTTCAGCATCTGGTCAAGGCTTAAACTAAAGCCTGACTCACAAACAATTCTGTGCAGAGTATCCATGTCATGTTGGTGCAAATGTCAAGCAGCACGTGTCTCAACAAGAATTAGTGTAAATAAACGTCAAATCTTTTGAGGAAGTAGAAGAAAAAAAAACAATTTTGGCTTAAACTTTATATTTTTTGTGTGTGTGTCCTGTGTTATAACCTTCTGGATTCTCAGGTAAAACTTCAGCTTTTAAATGCTGTTATAATGTTTACAATCATGTCCCGACCACACTGGCCTCATGCTTAGGCTGCAACAACGATGGCAGCAACCGGCTGCAGGTGTGACACCACTGGCTGCAGCATCACAGGGTGGCGTGATCCTTCTGAGGCCTGACAGAGTCGTGCCCGGACAGGGCCTGAGGCGTGGTGCACTCGTAGGCGCACAACGTGCCATCATCATGGAAACACGCCTCTGACGTAAAGAGTGGTGAAGGGGCAGAGGGTGCATCTCGGGAAAAAAGAAAGAAAAATCTATTTGAAGAGAACCTTCATGCTGAAGGAAGCTTGTTTGATGCAGTCCAGATGTGTTCTGATGGGCTGCGTAGGTTGTGTGTCAGGGTCACCATCCAGGGAAGATGCTTTAGCTCATAGAAATGCCTTTGTGCAAATAGCATGCTAAGCTACTGTTGAACAGGAAAAGATGGAAGATGTCAGTAGTTTTGCAGTTGCTATGAACCAAATAGTTTAAAAAATGAAGATTAGACACAAAATGTAATTGTTCAAATTAAATTTTCTTATAAATGTATGAATCAAATTATAAAAATCATTATTAGACATTATTTCTTAAAATGTGCTGTAATGACCTGAACACGGCTTGGGAAAGTACGTTTCCAAAGTCAAGATTTATGGTAAAAAGAAGTCAAAATTGTGGTGGTTTGAAAAAGAGAAGAAGAAAATACAGCACATCATGTTTCTCATGTGAAAAATTTACATCACATCAACAACACGGAGCAAAAAAAGATCTCCACTAAAGCAACGGAAACTTCACAGGAATATTTTTTACGTTTCTGCAAGCTTCTCACGCATCAAATGGCCACTTCAGACGTTACAAGATATCCTGACTTCCTACCCTGAAGCGTTGTTTTACCAAAACTCACACTGACAAGCAAATCTTACAAATGTCTTTCCGTCCTTCTCCCCCCAACCCTCTTTTTTTTTGTGGTTTTAAATATTTTCTGTTTACCGTTTAGAAAAAAACAATCTGCGTCATTAAGAAATATTACAAAATGAAAGCCAGCCCTAAAGACAATAACTCAGTGAAAATATTTAGAATTTCACAAACAGTTATGGTTTATAAGATGTCATCATGTTTCACTGGCTGATCTGGGCTGGTTTCAGCAGCCGGCTTTGTTTTATCCTGCTGAGTAAATAATCTTTGAGGCTGAGGCCAAGCATCTGTTTTGAAGCACATTAAGGCAGCTGCGTTACAATAGCAGGTCGTAATGACGACGGCAGAGGGACATGTCGCTGCTGTAATGATGGAAATATAGACGTTAAAAAGTGATTCTTGTTTTTGGCAAAATCTGCTTGTAAAATACATTTTTTATCCAAGTTGGTGTAACGATTTTTCTTATTTTAAACTAGCAACATCTGTACAGTATTTATAATATTTATGGTCTGCTGCGTGCCCTGCCTATAAGTATATGCTGTTTCCTTCAGCTGGCAACTTACATTTACGGTAAACCCAACATGACGTGAACGCAGCACGACGGCTGGTGGGGAGCCAGCAGAGGTCCGGCCTTTAACAAGACACACCTGTGGCTAATCAAACCCCCTGCCTTTCTATCTATGTGTTTCAGTGAGCGCAGAGGGAGGCTGAGCTTGAAAAAAAAAACTTTCACTTTATAGAACACATGTATTACTGAGGCACATGTGTTACGTTTCACGTGGTGAAGTCTGCCACGGAGAACAGGAGGTTCATATTTAGAACGTTGACCTGTGAAATCAGTGCAGACATTCATTTCTCTGCTGAAACCTCAGCTAATCCCACTGATTCACACAGAGGGAGAAGGATTAGCTATCTCTTTGTAATGTAGCCCTTCCTACTTAAAACGTTAGTTCAGATGTTTTGCATTGTTGTTTGATGGAAGGTTTATAAAAGTCAATATCTTACCTGTTGTAGATAAAAACCTCCAACCAAGGCCAAGCATAGAGTAAATCACATCAGTTCATGTAATCACTACTTTATAAATGTTTTATCTGCTTAAAAATATTATATTATTATTGCCAGAAGATCCCTGTAAGTGCTACAGCTAGCTGCTACTGTCACATCTTGTGCTTGCAAAAAAGAAAAAAAATGTGCACTCAAATGTAAAGGTTTATGAATAGAACAAGTTGTGACTTGAAACAAAAACTACCTTTATAAGTTATTTTGTGATATGTTTTTTTTTAGCATTTACCATTTAGCATTTGTTCAGAAAATGTCAAAAAACGAAACATTTAAATGGTTTAGGACAAATATTTGAAATATTTCACACACAACTATAAATTATGTTGTTTTTTTAATCTTCTGTGGGGTTTGTCACATGTTTTACACTTGAAACCTGGACCTGAACCTGCAGCTTCACGAACCATTGAGCTACTGCATATCCACATAACAGAAAATGATATTAAACTTAAACGTTTGTAGGTTTGCCTCTCTGTTTGTTTAACCTTAAAGGCAGCAAAAACAAATTAGCATTTGATTTTCTTCACAACGTCTACTTGAATACATTTTAAATTAAAAGTGACAATTAATAACTCTGGATTTCAATTGAAAATATTTTTAGTAATTTTTTTTAGGCATATCCTATTTCATATTTTCAAATAAATGGGATTTCCAGTTGTTTATCTCCATTTTTTTACAGTTGAATAAAAGACAGTCCTGGTTCATTTCTCCTCAAATGACCCAGAAAACTCCTCGGTCCTGCTGCGACACAGAGGTCCCAGAATAAACGCAGGAGTCAGGTTGATGACTTCCAGACACAGCCTCACTTTATTATCAGGCAGCTTTCATGCTGCGCTCCACAACTAGACTAGATGAACTTAACGTGAGATCAGTGCAATGAAGACCTTAGAATCATTTAAAGAGAGTCCTACATGAACAAGTCTGCAGTTGTTGCCTTTTGGCTTCACTCATCTGTTATGAAATCATGTTGATATATCTGCAGTCATAATAATAATCAACACAAACACGTCTTCAGCACGCTCATGAGCTTTATGTGCATTTCATTGGAAATTATATTGTCAAAGCGAGAGTCAGAAGAATCTAGTTTGAGTAAAATGAGTGAAAAGGTGCGTGTTCTAGCATTTGTTATCCTGCAAGATTCATTTTTCATAAATATATCACCTTGTGAGGATCCACTGCTTCTTCTAGGGCCTTGAGTTGGGGGTTAGGTTTGGGGTTATAGGTTAGGGTAAAGGCTATAGAAATGAATAGACGCAATGCTAAGTCCCCATTAGGATAGTAGTACTATTCTGCACGTGCGTGTGTGTGTGTGTGTGTGTGTGTGTGTGTGTGTGTGTGTGTGTGTGTGTGTGTGTGTGTGTGTGTGTGCATGGATTACGCCCCAGGCAGTGTTGATTCAACAGCATAAAAAACAAGTCTGAACTCAGTTACATGGTTCACCTGTCCTGGCAAAACTGTTACACAATGTGCCTAAAATAGTGTTTGGAAAAAAATAACTTTCTGTATGAATCTGAGTTTTGTTATATTTTTAACCTTGCACCCTGATGATTAAATTTACTGTTTTAAAGATGGCTCACATTCAAACAATCCAGTGTGACTTCATATGTTCACATGTTGTCTGCGTTCCTTCAAGTCAGTCCTCGTTTTTAGCTTTAGGTAGAGTTTATTTATTTTCACTGTAAACCCTTTTCTTTTTGATCCATCCAGACATTTAGTGAAAGATGCAGGCAGGCAGGGCCTGTCGTGTCGACGGAGCCGAGCTTTCATCAGGACTTGTCACTTTTAAGTCCCAAACTCACAGCTTGTTGTTTCCTGTAGTGAAAGGGGGGGAGGGGGGGGGGGGGATTCTAAATGTTTTTAAGTTTGTGGCTGAAAGCCGTCTTGTACCAACAGTCAACATCTGGTGACTCACATCATTTACCTTTTGTTTTTTAACATCCCTGACAGCTGCGATGTTTTCCCAACTTCAACTCCAGGAACACCTGGCAAAATATTAACTTAACTTCCACCCCCATTTAAAAAAAAAAATTAAACTTCACCAGGTTGTTTGAAAGTTCAGTGACTTGTGAAAAGGTCCTTTTTTGGTTTAGTGTCTGAAATGTTTTCATAGTAACTGATTGTTACCTTTTAGAGACAAAACAACTGGAAAATCATTTAAAACTAATTAATTAAAGGAGATGTATGAAGCAAACTCTACTTTTTTAGTTATTAAATGCATTTTGTTGTTTTCTTGATGACATGTCTCTTTTAAGATCTTTTGAATTCTGC
The DNA here is from genome assembly GCA_032275365.1 of Anablepsoides cearensis. Lineage (NCBI taxonomy): Eukaryota > Metazoa > Chordata > Actinopteri > Cyprinodontiformes > Rivulidae > Anablepsoides > Anablepsoides cearensis. The sequence goes on along the minus strand of JAUBOC010000149.1, from coordinate 5,957,910 downwards.
AGAAAAGTTGTGAACAGTTAATATCTTACCTGTTGCAGCTAACCTTTTCAACAAGCTCAGTTTAGAAAAAATGTTCATTTGAATTGAATTGACAAGAAGGCCTAGAATCCAGATCCATAGAACATCAAACTGGACCCTGGCAGAGTTCTGCTGCCTGATGAATCCATCACTGGTACAGTTTTATACAGATACAGAACAATTTGCCAGCACAGTGGATGATTCAGAGGCTCAGACTGGACCAAACTCCTCCCATCTTCTCATGAACACAGATTATAATTTGTGTCATTATGCCTTCTTGATGCCTATTGATACAAACCCAAATAAAAGCACTTAATCCCAGATGTTCATACGTATCAGTGCACAAAAAGGTTCAAGGGCCGGCGGCAAACAGACCATCCAGATGTTGCGCCGGTTGTAGTACAGCATGGATTAGCCCCTCCTCTTAAGTAAGGAGATAATGGCTTGAAATGGACCGGGGTCAGAGGTCAGTGTGTGCTGATTTGAGGGCAGTGGGATATTTCTGATTCATTCTGTCCGATTTTTAAAATGAAAAAAAAAAAAGGCCTCAGATTTAGGTCAGATCATCACACCAAAACCAAAAGAGGGAAGAAAAACACAATTCCATTTTTTTTTCAAATAAAAAGGGTTTGAGATATGACTTGATAAACTATGTTTGAATTTTTTTTATTTTAAGAAAGGAAATATGGTTTCATAGAGTTTTTAATCAATGGATAGACTTTTATTTGTACAGCGTGGTAACGGTTTTATCAAAACATCAAATCTCAATTTATCTTTATTTAAAATAAAAAAAGCAAATTTTCAATAATCTAATTGCCAAAATAAACCTTTGATTGTTTTTTCTTTATCTCTATGAAAACTAGGGATAACAGGAGTTTTTAAAATCTAAAACCATAGCTAATCAAATAATCCTTAAACTAATTAATCAACACGGATTGTCCTAAAATAGTTATTTTTTAGTTTGAGTATCAGGGCCACACTACTTTTTTTTATTACAAAATTAAAGTCCTAATACCAGAAGAATAAAGTTGTTATATTACGAGAACTCCAACAAAAAAAAGCAGTCTTAATAAACTGTGTGGTCCTAATACTCCTTCGTGGCTTATAGTGTTTTATTTGTTGCTCTGAAGTTTCAGAACTTCAAAACTTTATTTCAGGGTGCAGCAGCTTTTATTTCCCACCCAAAATAAACTTTTGGACTGTAAATAAAATTTGGGAGGCAAACCTGTTCACAAACCTTTTCACATTTAAAGAAACCTGTTGTTAAAAAACAAACCCAAAACAATCAGCTCTAACAAAATAAGTTAACATCCCAAGTTGGACCATCCAGGAAAGTGTGAGGTAAATGTGAGAAGTTCTGGCACAATAATGAGAAACATGTTGTTAGAGGCAGGAACAAAACCAGGATAAAGGTGGCTGAGAGCAAAAATCAAAGTTCAAACTTAAAAGGACAAAATGCAAAATAACAAATCATGTCTGAGTTATATTATTGTTCCATTTTGTTGTGATCCTTCTAGTCGTACTGGTGAAATTTCACTTCAAAATCAACTCAGTCTGCTGAGTATTACTAAAGAAAAGTGTCCAGCTGACTTCCTCACAGAACCAGTCCTGTTGTCAGCATCACATGCAGCTCACAACTTTCCCCTTAACCAAGTGGAGATGTCAGATAAACACGAGTTCTTAGTTAGAGGAGAAAGATGATCTGTTTTCTGCAGAAACATTGACCTTTGTCCCAACTCTGCCCTCAAACTGGAGTCGCCTTGGATTTTTAGCCGGACCAAAGAAAAGAGTAAAAACGTACACGGTGTACTGATTTAAATCACTTCAAAATCAAAACAAATGACAGAAGAGTTGGGCTGGGTGCCAGCTCCGCCGTGTCCAGACACTTTCTACTGTAAAACATGTTCCACAGGCTGGACTGGTCCTGAACTCTCCTCTCACAAACGGCTTTCTCTGCACAAACACGTTTGTTTTTGAAGCTCATATGGCTTTAAAATAGAAAGTGAACTTACAACTTTATTATCGTCCTTTTTTTCTCTCTTTTTTTACAGACGGGTGTATTGTCGTGTCAAGACAAGAGCGTGTGTTCTCGTTAAACTTCCAGGTGTCAACAACAGAAAGGGCACGTTGTTTAAGGCTGAGATTTACAGGAGGTCATGCAGGAAGTTAAATTCTGTGGCACCTTTATAAGCAACCTCAATAAACCAAAGTTCCATCTCAGTTAAACTCACAAGTTATTATGAGATGTTATGTTTAGAGAAAATGTTGTGAAAGACTTTCAGCTCCAAACACACCAAATTTTAACCCAAAAGTTATTTTATTGACTGAGTATTCTTTTTTTCTTCTTAAATTTATTAGTGCCTAATAAACATTACAGACCAGAAAAACCGAGGTTATCCACAAAATAACCAATAAGATAAGCAAAGACAACAAACAACAACAAGAGAACAACAAGAAAGTGTGAAAAAGAAAAGAAAAATACAGATTAGTATAGATAACATGTGTGTTAGGATACTTTTCCTTCTTTTTGGCAGTTATTTCCTGATATGTTCTCTTTATTCCCTTTTTTCTAATATTTCTTGTTTCAGTCAAGCTAGAGTCACAGATATTTTGGTAGAGGTGGAAAAAAATAAGAATAAAGAATAAATAAGAAAATAAATTAGTATTCATTGGTTCTCCCTTTTCCCCTCTCCTTGACCAAGTTATCATTATAATTGTGTTTTTAGGGTCAGTTAACCATTTAAAACTAGGTTGGCTTCTAAAGTTAATTAGTTATATGTACGTCTAATGATTGTTTCCTGAAAGTGGTTCATGAGAAACTTTGCTAACTGACTTTAACCTGGTTCAATTTGTTAGTGGTCAAAATATGTGGTGGAGATGAGTCTCAGTTACGGCACTAAATTTAAGGTCAATATCTGTTAAACTGATTGAGGGACAGCCTATAAATCAAACTAGAAGTTCAAAACAGCCTAGATACGCAGCACAAATAAGGTTAGTTGCATTTTCAGCAGTGATTTATAATGATCAGTGATCCGAGCAGCTCAGATTTTCAAAGGTGGGTTGTTCCAAAGATTAAGGGGCCACCACCAAAAAACCCCCGGCCACCTCTGGTTTTGAGCCTGATGTCTAAAAGCAACTGATTTTTGGATCTTAAAGCTCTGAATGAAGGGTGGCGGTGTAAAAAAAAAGATTATTAGGACTTTTAAAAACAAACAAACTTTTAATAAAGTGAATGATAAGTCAGTGTTTACAGGTGATGCAATGTTTCCCATCAGGATGTGAACAAACCCGCCGGCACTGGAGCGATGACAGATGTTTTACAGAAATCCAAACAAGAATAACAAATGCAAAGTGCCAGCTGGAAAATAATGATTAAAAAAAATTACAGCTGTAAACCCCACCGTTGTACTCCCCAGATCTATTCTGCAGAATTCCCAAAGGGCAGCACCTGCCATCTTACAGACATGAAGCCCCCCCCCCACACACACACATAGTTTGCGGGGCCGGTGGAGGCTGTCGCTGAGGTGCAGAGAGGGGGCCCCCCTTCAGCTGAGGGTCTTTGTTCCTCTTTCAAGAGCTCTGCTTCCCTCTGATGATGGGCCCATTGTCTGTAATTCCAGTGGACCTGCACCATTCAGGCCCGCAGATAAAGACCCTTTTCACAAAGCCAAAGCAAGGGAGGAAGGAGGGGAGGGACGGAGAAAGGGGAGAAAGGCAGTGATGGGAGTGTGGAAAGGCAAAGGAGATGGGAGGAAAAACACGCTGGAGAAAAGAGGGATTTTTAGATATTTGGTTAAAAACAGAAAAGAAATAAGGAAATAAAGCAAAAGATCTTCAGATCAAAGATGGAGTCTGGTGATCAGGAGGTTTATTAAAATGTGTACATTGTTATTAACGTAATGTCTCTAATTGACTGCCATGTTTGTGTTGGCAAATATTAATTAGCTGTAATTGGACTGACTCCAAAAGTTAATCAGTTGTAGACGAAAGTCCAGCAACTTCTCACTGCAGGTTTCTTTAAAATCTGTCCTCTGGTTAATAAGATATTTCACTAACACAAACACAGACCCATACACAAACACAGACACAAGCAAAAACATTCCTGCCTTCACCTCAAAGCAATGCATGAGCTTAAACTTCTTCTCTTTCTTTTTTTTTACTTTTCAGGAAATGTTAGTGCCACATTTAATGAGCGCTCACAGGAAAGCTTGACTTCTCCTCGGCTGCAGTTCAGCATCACACTTCTTACGTAATTAGATTTATTTATTGTGCAACTAAACCAAAACAACTCTTTTTTTTGCCCAGAAAAACAGAAAAGAAGGGAGAAAGAAAGGACACAAAAAAAAGAAAAGAAAAATCAACCGCAGTTGCTGTCATGCAAAAAACTGGAGGGGATGCTGCTGAGAAAATCACACAGCGTTCGGTCATAACAGCAGGGCTTTGCCTCGAGGCCGTCTCTGCCCTTTCTCCTCCGCAGGATTATAGGGGTGAATGGTGAGCACTCATCATGGTCATACGTTTCTTTTCCTGGTACACATGGGGAAAAAGCACAAGCAGGAAGCAGCCGAAAGTGGTAAACACTGGCCAAGTACCACAGGAAGACATGGATTGGGGCCACAGGCCATAGAAAAACGAAGGCCGAATGAGGCAGCTGTTCACTTCCTGTAGTAAACGATTCAGTGGCTTTTCACTTTGAGTAAAAAGCAACAGAACGGAAATCAAACACTCAAGCCCAGAGATGCTAAAGCAGATTACTCCCTGAGATTTAATAAAATCTACCCTCCCATCAGAATTTCCAACCAAGAAAGTCATTAATCTTGCCTGAAATGTAATAATCTAAAATTAGTCACCCTACGTGTCAGGCAGATTCTGTGCACTATTTTTAGGATAAAGCCTCGTGATGTGATGCGTTGCAGCAGAGGTGGTCATCATGACATAATCTCTACTGAACCCATCCGGATCGTTCCATATCAAAGCGCAGCCGCCTGAACTAACGCATCACGCAGATGCGCTTAATCTGACTCCTAGAAATTTACATAAAATGTTCAGCGGAAGCAGACAAGCAAACACTTTCAGGAAAAAAAGTTCAATAATGGACCGAATTAAGTCGCTACAAAAAGAACATTTTTATCTTGATGTTCCTGAAGCTTCGATTCCAGTCACATCTGTCAGAGAAAACTGACAATTTGTTCTGCATAGACAAAAATAATCAGCGCACTGCGTCGCCTAAAGCTACTGAGGCTGCGTGAGCATGCTGGAGCAGTGAAGCATTTCAGACGTGTCTGTAGAGTTTTACTTCTGCTTTGGTCTTTTAAATCTGACTGAACTCATTTGTAACCACTTTTCTGACTGCAAGTTTAAAAAAAAAAAAAAAATCAGAGACTCAAGTTCAAACAGGAGGTGCAGGATGACATCAACACTTTTAGTTTAGTGTTTTTCAATTTCACAAATGTTAATCTTTGTTGGTAAAACTTTTATACTATAATGAGAAAAAAAATACATTTTCTTTAAAAGAAATTAGAAAAAAAGCTCCTTGTGACAGGTGAATAAGTGCAGGTGCAGAAACCCGGGTTACAAATTACATGTGTTAAATCACAGACTTGTGTTTGTGTCCTGGAGCTCCTTTTAACAGCTTTCAGGAACACAGTCCAGCCAATAAATGAACATTTTTAACATTTCACCCACAAACACACTGAGAAAACATCATTTTGACTTTTAGACGTGGGTAAAAAATACCCGTTTTGTGAATGGAGAAGGGGATGTGCATCACTTAGGTTATGATAATGTTAATTACAGACGAGCAAGAGTGGGAGACAGGAAGCCCTGAAACTGAGCGCTGAGTAAAAGCCACAGGGAGGACATGTTTTTAGAAGCGAGATGTTCAGGAGTTCCAGCCGCACAGCAACAGGCAAAAGGACAAAAAACAAAAAGAAGAAGAAAAAAAGCACAAGATGAAGAAAGGAAAAAGATGAGTGTGAGAAGGAACAGCTGAAGCAGAAAGATTAAATAGAATGGTGCTCAGATTTAAAAAACAATTAGAAAAAAGGCACTTTGAAAGCAATATTTAGATTAAATTAGAGGATTTTAGACGGCAAAGTAGAGCCAAATGGATTTGTTTTATTTGTTTAGGGAAGATACAGAGAAATGGTGAAAATAAAGACAAGAGGAGAGAGAGGGATGGAGCAGGAGGGGTAGGTAAAGTACAAATTTGGAACCACACGAGCCGACCACATGCTGAAAGACTGTAATTTGGACTTTCCCAGAATAGACAGAAAAGTAGGGAGAGAGGAGGGACAGAATAACATAAACTCTTTAGCAGCACGCAACACTCACAACAACAACACACTCAGCAGGATACCCATCAAGTCACACATGCATGCATGCATTAAAAAGTTATAAATACAGGCAGAGCTTACATTCTGGGTTTTAACATGTCTGCATGTGCCACATGCACGGATGCTTTCTGCAGATGCAAACAGAGATGTGCAGAAATTCATTAAGATCTAAAACATTGTCCGCATCAAAGTCTGTTCTCCTAAAGCTAACTCATGGTTTAATTTGAACAAAAAAGCAAAAACTCAACATGTTGCGGTTTTACACAGGGCAGTGGTCATGATGACTTGACTTGGTGTCACCAGGACTCTGCAGAGACGTGCCGAACCGGATCTAAAATGGAGAACATGTTTTAAAGCTCCTGCTTCACACTCAGAGGGATGCTCCCCTGTGGGTGGCGACATCCTGAGCACAGCAATCAAAGTGTAAACACTATGTGAGAACAATATGGTGCCGTTTGTTGTTGGGGAAGCTAAAAATGTGCAAAACAAGGTGGTAATGCACAGGAAAATAAATTCTCTAATTCTGGAATACGTTACATAACAAGGGGCAGCACGGATTAGTTGCTTTGCAGCAAGAATGTTGCTGGTTTGATTCCAAGCTGGAGCCTTTCTGCATGCACACGTTCTCCATGTGCATTAATGAGTTTTCTCTGGGTAGCTGGGTTTCCTCCCACAAACCAAAAACATGCATGTTGGGTTATTTGGAGACTAAATTGTCCCTGTGTGTGAATATGTGTTCTTTTTTACTTGTGTCTGTGATGAACTGGCAACCTGTTCAGGGTGTACCCCACCTTTCACCCAATAACTGCTGATTGTGTCTGTTTTCTTGCAGATTTCCCCCTATTTTGAGTCGCAGCCCAGTAAGTTACTTCCTTAAGGTTTAGGAGGAACAGGTGAGGTGGAGATGATAGCTAATGCATGACACCTTAAAAAAAGGAAGTGTGTATCTTCATATAAGAAATGCTGGCCAGTGTTGTGCCATTATCTGTGTAGCAGAAACCCGATCTCACAAAAAATCCCCCCGTCTTCCCCTTTAAATCCCGGTTCACACTGTGCAATTTTAGGCCCAATTCTCAAGTCGCCCACAATTCTTGAAGATTGCAGAAATAAAGCCCTAGAGCTGAGGCAAATCAGCCTTCAATCAAGGATTCCTGCTCGCTATTCGCGAACATTTCAAAGGCGTGATTTTTGAGGCGCTGCAATCGACGGATGGTTTGAAAAAAGTCAGAGATGGAGAAGCTGTAGCCGAAAGTGAACCACGTTTCTGCACACAGGCGTCGATAATTTACCTTTTTACCTCTTGCGTGTCTGTTTTGTGTGACAAGAAGTCATTAAGGAAACCAGATTGACAAGTTGGGATTAAGTTTACCCTTAAAAAAAACCTTGTTGTGTCTGATTCTGTTGATGTTCTTGTGTCGTCCGACATGTCTTGTTTGTTCAATACAGACCGTTATAGAGACACTGTAAACTGAGATGTTTTTTTTTTCCTGAATTGCATAAAGCAACTTGCGTGTCAGACAAAAACAAACTGACATTTAGGGTTGTGTTACACCAGTGTTGTTCTTGTATTGATGGCACTGTTTCCATGGAGCTGGGTTGTAAAACAGTTCATCTCAATACGAACTCATGTTACAAAGTTACAGATTATTTTGTAGAGATCAAATTAGACAGAAAATTAAGCAATATATAACAGGTGTTATTTTTGTTCTTGTTGACTAAACTAATATTCTACTTTTTATAGATAAAATCTTATTTTTTCATCAAAATTGCTTTTATTGACACAGACGTGTCCCCATAACCCATGGCTTCACGTCTACAAGCAGAACTAATACTTTGGCGCTGCCAAAAACAGCTGAAACCAATAATCTCATCAGCAGCAGAGGTGTCATGGCTGATTTATGACTTAGCGTTTAACACTCCTACACAGGCCCGCAAAGCGCCGCACACACACCCCGAACCTGAGATATCCATCTCGGAGGAGGTTCTGTCCTCATCAGGACACTTTCAGCTGCGTGTCAAGTTGTGCAGACAATGCACAGACATGCATGGCTTCCAGCAGCCGTCCATCAAACTCCAACCATTCGCTTCGTGCGTCCAGAGTAACTGGAAGCAGATGTTGCGAGGAGCTCCGCGGGATCTGACATGCTGTCTAAAACACAAACAGTATGGATTGCAGGGAAATGTAAACAAAGCTTCAGTCATCGCAGCAGTGAAAAAGGTTAAACGCTGGCTCTAATATATCAGGCCTTTCCGTATCTGGGTTGTGTTCAGCTTTACTTTATTAATGAAGACATAAAAAGAAAGATAGAGGGGAAAAGGGATTTGGTCTCGATGTCAAATCTGGCCTGACTGAACAAATCTTAATGGTTAAAAAAGGGGAAAACAGCTTTAAGCCACTTTTCTGGACAGTTTTAGATCCTTGAAAAAAGTGAGTAAAACTGATTTAATCCAGGATGGATGGATGGATGGATGGATGGATTTCTGATTTTTCTTTTCTTTAGGGGGGCATCATTCATCCTAATTTCCAGAGTGGCTGGCAGCTGCTTATAGAAGCTCCTGCCAGCTCATGCTTGTGTTTTGCTGAGTCAGAGTTAAGCTATTTATGAAGCTTCATATTGCACCATCTGACATGTTAAAAAGACAACTTAAAAAATGGCCTCAACAGACTCATTTATTCCAGAGACTCTGGGAAAAAAAAGTTATGGACAGTCAAGTTTATATGCAAGGTGAGTCTTTTCCTTTGGTCATTCTAAAATTACTCAAAAGACGTCAACTACTCTGTCCTTGTGGGGGATGTGGGTGGTGAGGGGGTGATATGTATTTATCAGGGATATAGTTCCATTCTATACCACAATCAAGTAACTATGTTACCTTTAGTTGTTATGGGAAGGCTGTATGCTTCAATAAAAACTGACTTTGTATCATCTAAACATCTTGAAAATGGCCTCTGTCTCCTTAAGAACCTCCTACCGTTTTTGACATTCCCACTTTATCACACCTCATGCCGTTTACAACATTTCATATTCGTGTTGTGTTTTGTCATAAAAAATAAGTATATAATATCAGTTTTGGAAAAGGACATCTCAGGATACAGTTGAATCTTACTCTAATCATCCCACATTAGACTCCAGAGTCCAGAGGCTCTTACAAGATGTTTCAGCTTGGTAATCTATATCCCAGTCATCCTCTCATACATGTATGTCAATGTTGAGTTACTTTTTGAGAAGAAATTATGAATATAGGTCATTATAAAGCTCATATCATATACATCCACCAGTTTTAAGATACGTTTAGCTAGTCTGACAGAGCTGAGTGGAAGAGGCGCTCAGTGAGGTGAGAGCTCAGCTGCAGACTGAGCTCCAGGGAGGAGCTTTGGGTAAATGGGCGGTGCTTTGTATGAGCGAGCATTTAGGCAGCTCCACATGGCTACAGGAGATTTAAGGATTTCTCAAACATTCATGAATGAGTCAAAGCAACATTATGCATATGTTTTTGATGAGGTAATGACATTATAACAGGATTTAAAGCTCAAAAAGGTTTGCATAATACCCCCTTTAAATGCATTGAATGGATAGGAGCATTCCTTAAAGGCAGATCACCTGCCACCTTAAATGCCAACGTTTAACAATGTTGGCATGTCATAGGTTATAAACTTTAAGTTTAACATCTTTAGTGTCGACTTTATGCTCTGAAATAATCTGGTCACTCTGTTAAACCTTAAATTTTTTGTTAGGGTTGTTAATTTATTGTTAAATAATACTGATGTTCACTTGAAAATGTAATAGATTTTAGAATAACTGGCGATGCTGCCAGCTCTCACTTAGTTCTGTATCAGCAGGTCAAGCAGAAGTGGGTCAGCTGTCCATTTTTAACTGGGTCGCTTCGGCCCACCGCTGACAGCCCCGAGGCCAGCCAATATGGGCTTTAAGAGGATCCTGCTCTCGTTACCCAAACAATTACTCTGACCCCGGCATTATACAGTCTGTGATCCCGCTCCACGGTTTAACCTGAGCCTGAATATTAATGTTAAAACAAAAACTGACTGAAGGATCAAAAGAGATAAAACTCATTTACATTTTTTGGCTTAGGCAGATAAAAATGATCAGCCGGGCCACCAAAACATAGCTTTTGTTGCAATTACATGTAATTTGTCAGTCAGATTTAAGATTTTATGACCCACCTTAATTTAAAGGAGGCATATCATGCCTTTAAATAACATTTTTCACATTTTAATCATTCATTTGAGGTCTATATAAAGTAGAACTGCAATAATTTGGTGTGAAATCCTCTTTATTGTAACTCCACAAGCCCCTCTTTCACCCCCTTTTCTGAGGTGTGTCTCAGATCAACTCGTTTTCTGCACTCCCAGAGATTTTAAGTACAAACAAAATGTATTTAATGGCTAAAAATGTGGATTTTGCATATGTCTCCCTTCATGGATGTACATGATATTTTTTAAATTTGCAATCAAGATATTTTGTCCTCTTCATTCTGTCAATCATTATATGGTTTTTAGAAATATATTGAAAGTTAAATACTAAAACCAAGTCTGTCCATCGCTCTAATATACTAGTTTGCATCAAAAATTCTTCTTTTTGAGCCGAGTCTTCTTTTATTTGTTTCTTTAAAACAAAGTTGCAAAAGAATAAAAGAGATGCTTCTTCTGTGCATTTATTCAGATTTATGACTCCATTAGCTTTAACTCCTGTTGTGTGTTTAGACAGATTTGGAGTCTTATTATCTCAGAGAGAGTGGCTGCAGAGCTCGTCACCGCTGAGATGAGTCAGCCAATCAAAGAAAACAAGCATCACCACAAGCAATGTGTCATTTTGTATTCCCCCCAAACTCCCCTGTCACCGCTCTGCGGCTGCCCTTTACAGCGTTCCAGCACTCTGGAGGACATTCAACACGTCTGTAATTCTCATCGTTCGCTGTTTAAAAACAAATAACCTGGAGGTTCAGCGTCAAGCGTTTAACCACGAAGACGAGCCAGATGCAGCTTCACTAGAGCTTGAACTGATTTGATTTGAGGTTGGATTTCTTACAGGCAGTAAACAAGCCGGAGGGCACGCTCCACGTCCGGGGAAAAACCTTGGTCGTCCTGACAAGTCATGCAGACGGGTTTAGCAGATTCGCAAAATGCATTGGCGTTATTAGCCAAAATGTTGGGAAAAGAACAAATTTATGCTGATTCTTTTTATTTTTTGTCTTCCTCAGTTCTGCATTTTGAAGAAGTTTTAAAAAGAGGGCTGTAAGCAGGCTCATGCACAGACTTGATATCGTTGGAAACATTTACATTGTTAAACAGGACACTTTGTTTCCATGAGCAACATTATTCTGTTGTTGGTGATTCAACCACTTTGTTTCGCTGTCTGTGAATAAAGTGACATTCTGTACTAATACAAATCCCACATACACAACCATCTATTTCAGTTCCTTTTTTGGTTTTCATTTCAGAAGTGAACTTGGCGAGTCCCGGATCCAGACTTGGACGTGAATAAATCATTCTAATACCGCGCTGTCTTTGAAAGTCTTCTTGTGGTTTTCTTTCAGCTCTTTCAGCCAAATGTCCAAGCTAATTACATTTGATCCATGGGATCTCATAATTACACATTTATCTGCTCTTTAAAGAAAATAATGAATGGCCCTCGATAAAAGATTCTTATTATCGAGCTGTTCAGGTGTGTTTGTTTTGCCTGCAGAGCTGCTGTGAGGCCTTAACACGCCCTTCAGACCTGCACACATGAAAACAAAGTAACATTTAATCACGCGAGACGTGCACGCATGTTTGTGCACGTGATTTAGCACCTTGCCCTAGAGGAATAAATCACGGCTTTTCAAGTGGGGCTCTTTAAAATAAAAAAGGTTATAAATAAATAATATCTTACCTGTTGCAGATGGCTTTTTGAATTGCATGAATTTGAAGATACATAAAAGGGAAGGTTTGGCCATTTTTCAAATGATATCCTGTTTGCATTTTTAACAGAGAGCATTTTAGCCATGAAATCAGTCAAAAAGCACAAAGTGTGGAGAAAAATGTAAAGGTTAGGCTAGGCTAATGACTAGCTAAACAAAGGCTAGTTTTAATACTTTTCTGGCTTTTAGAACAACTCTTAATTAAAAACAACATGGTGAGAAACTGCATTAGCTAACATTACAATTCATTTTTACATGCTATTGTTTAGTTTGTTGCTGCTTTCTCAATCAAACAGCATCAGAAAATGACTTTATGTTGAGCATAGATCAAGTTTTCTCTTTTTCTCACCGGTCGGTTTTATAAACCTGAAAAAAAAAAAAATTAACAAGTCATTAGACTAGCCAGGAAAAAGATTTATGTCCTTTATTTCTTACTTTGTGCTCTATGACCTCTGTCACGGATGAAAAACTACTAACTACTTACATCACTTCAAAAACTGCGAGATTATCCCCTGATGGGTCTGACAGGGTAATGGTTTGTACAAGTGAGGCCAAAACCAAAGTGGATTACTGCTGTCTAAAAGTCAAAGAAGGATTCCAAAATCATTAAACACAATTTCATAAATATTTACATCATCATATTCACATTACATGGTTTTAAATGTAGATTGTATGGTTATTCCAGCACAAATAGCAGCAGCAGCAGCTAGCTGTAGCCCTTCTAATGCAGTCTGGCAGGAATGTCCAAAACTGGTTTATAGGGTTAGTAGTTTATAAAAGAGTTTGCATGAAATGAGATTATTCAAAGAGTTCTTTGTTTTATTTTTTTTTTCTTACAGAATCTCACTTTAAAGTATTGGAACTGTTTTTAAAAGCTAAATTATACCAATAAGATACAAATGTGTTTTTTTCCCCAAGAGTTGTTCTGCAGTAAAAGCTAACAAGTTATTTTTACAGAAAAAAAAATCACTAGAGCATTGATTCCAAACTTGAAGTTTCTGCCAGTTTGAGTTCTGACTCTGGCTGAAGTTTGTCGAACATTCATGAAAAATCAAAACTGACAAATGAATTGAATCCCTTTTTCCATCAGTTTTCCTCTCAATGCATTTCTACATTTTAGCTGCTGAGTGGTTTTAATCTGAGAAGTCTTCATCGCGTCAATAAAGGTTTAAAACTTAATTAAAAATCTGAACTTACATTCATGTAAATACGTTTTGACGTGTCTCTAATTTCAGAAGATTGATTTGACGTTCCGTCTCCTAGTGACACCCGTGTTGTCTTTGTTGTTGGACGCAAACCCCACGACATTTTTCATGATCTGTGACTGTATTTAGATGAGTTGGTTTTGGGTGTTTTGTGGGGGTTTTCGTGCTTGGTATCACACACAGAGAGAGTTTTGTTTGGGATTTTGTAATGTGGTCAGCACTCACACGAGAGACAAGCCCAGCGGTGGAGGAGGAAAAGCTGGAGGCCTGCGAGCAGACGAACGCAGCCGGCTGCTACTTCCCAATCTGCAAACACAGACAGAACTGAAATATCCAGTTTTGTGTGTGTTTAAGTCGAAGCAAACATTTCTAAATGCACATGTCTCTGCAGTTCTAGGAAGGCTTGCTCTTTGTTTTTGCTAACTTTTTTGTTTTAGCTGCTTGTACGGCTGTTTGCGTTGGGAGGGGAAAAAGGGCGAGGACCAGTGTCTGGATGAAACAGGCTGACAGACAGAAGAACATGCCTAAATGTGACCAAAAGACAGGAAGGCAATGTCAAAAACAAGGGAGGACAAGAGGAAGACAAGTCAGGGAGGACTTGGACGGAGGAGAGAGTGGGGAGAGACGGGCCTCTGACCTGACCACACTGACACACTCGGGTCTCTCCTCTTGCCAGCTGTGAAATTGTGGTCGACTACATCGGGCACACTTGCACACACATATACTTATCTGCAAATGCTGGCGATGAGGACATACTTGGCCTGGGTGAACATGTGTGTGTGTTTGCATGTGACAGCCCATCCATGCGCGTTCAATAGAGCGGAGAAGCTACTAAAACTCTGACCATCTGTGTTTTGTTTTCCTTTTTGTCTTTTTGTAACCTGTATATGCAGATCTGTGTGGGGTGGGGTGGGGGGGGGTGGGTGTTTACACGGCTGCTGGTGTTCTGCTGCTCATTTCCATCTGTTTTTCCAGCCCAGCCACACGAGCGGGCAGGATGTTGGTGCGTACAGCTCTCCATCATCCCAGCCTCTTCACCGTGCGCCCACATGTGTGTGTGTCGCGTCTGTGAACCATTAGCAATGCCGAGCACAAACGGAGTAATTAGAAATAAGTGCTCAAAGGTGTAACGGTTAGATCTGCCCACCCCCATCAAGAAAAAAAAAAAGATCCCCCTCCTACGGACCGTTGCCACAATTTGAGGCCACTGTTCCCACTACTGGATTCTGACTGTTGCCCAACGTCGCTGCAAATAGAAGCAGCCGTGCTAACAGGCGATGTGGGCACGCTGTGTTTTCAGAGCCAGTGCTGACTGGACCTCTAAGCGGTTATTTTTACCGTGTGTGGAGTTCTGTTGGACTGGCAGGGCAGAAAGACGTGCAGGAAATGCAACATGGTCAAAAAGGGGTAATATTGGCTCTTAGAAGAGATTTGTTTATATGTTTGTGTGTACTTGTATTTGTTACCTTTTTAGGGCCGTCTATAGTATACACACCTTGCAATGAGCATTAGTCCTTATGAGGACCAAATACTGGTCCTAATATGGGTAGGTTTAGGGTTGGGGTCAGATTTATAGAAATAAATGGAAGCCATTGAACTGCCCTGATAAGGGTATAAGTACAAGCTGGTGTGTGAGTGTAAATATAGGTTGTTTGTATGAGTTGTGAGGGCGTTTGTCTCCGTTTTTTTCAAGGAAACAGGCTTTCCTTGGCAAAACAGACAGTTAGAAAATCTGCCTTGACCCTTGTGACCTCCACCCACCAACCCCCCCTCCTTCCCTACCCTCCAGGAAAAAAAAGTCTCAGAAGAGAATTTCCACTACCTGAATCTGCAGCCTTATCTTTAGCCGGAATTCATTTACACAACTCTGACCATGTTGCATGTGCATACTCGACTTCCCACACAAGCTCATTACATCTGAATCCGGCACCACCGAGTGCAAAAGAGAAAGGGAAAATGGGAACGGAAAACTGCACCGCTCAAGCTGAGGTCAGTTTTTTGGAGGAAAAACCCAACGTTAAATGAGCAAAAAAACCTGAAAAATGTGCTTTAATCGACGTCCTCCCTTTGCCCTCCAGTGATGCGTGCTCCTACACAAGTCAACCAGAGGACAGAGGGGAATTCAGCACAAACATATTTGCATATGCTCGCAGTTTACTCCAGAGTGAGTGCAAACATTGCACGCAAAATTGATCCAAATAATTGAATGTGCAGTCTAATTAAGATAAAACTTTTTTTTCTTTTCTTCCTTTGGATCTAATCAGCCCCACGTATAAACAAGCCTGCTCGCCGCGCAGAGATTTGGTGGATAAGCACACCTTCTTGTGCACGTAAATGTAAACATGCCAAGGCCACAATAAATTACAGTCGTTCCCATCTTGGAGCATTAAGAAGCTGTTAATGAATAGGGTGCTGCAGCGACCGCCACAAGTGGAGGGAGCCAGCTGGAGGAGGGAGGAGCGGTGAGGTTGGGGGAGGTGGGTGGCATCTGGGCAGCAGATATGTGTGTAGTCATGTAAAAGAGGCTGCGGTAAGAGTGAGGGAGAGGAGGAATCTTGAAAGTCAGTTTTGAAGGCAGTTTGTGTGACCTGCCTGGTAATAATAATAATAATTAAAAAAAATTAAAATCCACAGACATGAGTGCAAATAATTGTAATAAAATCTGCAAAAAAATAAAATTAAAATCCTGCCTAAGGTCAAATATGAGTGCTTAAAGGTGGAAATTCTGCTTCATTATTGAGAAAAACAGTAAACAGGCAAATTTATTAGGGATGATTTTTGGACTTATATAAATTAGAGATATTAGTTACTCATTTTATAAATCAGTCAAACTCTGATCTACCACATGACAGGCAGAGTTAGTCCCCACTTAACTAAGGAGGAAATGAAGCTATTTATTCATACTAACTTCACGGAGAGCCTCCAGCACATTTCAGTGTTACCTCAGGGAGGTGCACTATGAACCAACCACTATTAAGCTGATGGGGGGAGGGGGGTACATTTTGAAAGGCATAAATATATCATTTTGCAAAAATAAATTGTGGGTATGCTTCCTGTTTTCTTACTTTTTTATCTATAAATTATTTAAATGGTTTATAAGAGGGGAAAATCTTTGCTTTTCCAAAACTGCTGGATTCTGGATAGCCAATACCAGTTTTACTCAAACCAAATACGAGTATTTGCTGATACCGAGTACAAATACCAAGTACTTACTGAGTTGCAACAATACACAATGCCTTATTTAGAACCAGGTGTGTCTCCTTCCTCTGACTGGAGCAAATCAAACATACATAATGACAGACATAGGGCCTATTATATGAAAAAAACTTGTAAACTTGTTTGCATTTATTAAACATGGAACTGACAAACGTTTCCATTGAAATGTAAACCGTAAAAACACATTAAATGAATTCCATATTGATACCAGTATCGTATTGGGGCACTGCTAATCCTGGACCATTCGATCCCCTGAGATTTCCACCCATGTCTAAATCCACTGACAGCCACAGTGAATTTTATCTACACACTTTACTTAAATCTCAGTGTAAAACTGTACCAGAACATCAAAACTGTCAGGCATCTGGATCCCAAACAGCTCTTTTATGAACATCATCATTGTTAATCTACTATTTTCAGTCATTTCAACTGTTTCTGCAGGTAAATAAATGCACCTGTAGTTGTCAGCTAATCACAATGATTGCTTACTAATTAAGGACACAATAACCATTGATACAAAAAAAATGTAGATTTTGTTTCTTACTTTTTAAAGCTTACATTTGGAAGACAAATTGATCAACCCTGTAATGTTATACATTTCTAATTCTTGTTGCATAGTAGAACTCATTGGGTGCTCCAACAAAGAATGAACCCAATAAACGATCCAATCTCTTAGTTTTTGGCAGATTGTCAACACTTTCTAATCCCGTACCATCTCACATTGTTTGATCGCCCACCTCGGCTTTTTAAAGCCGTGTGTACATTGTGAGCTGAGATCAAAAAGCCAGATAAACTCAGTCACCCTCTGCACTCCCTGCTTTTTGTGCTGCAGGGAAAGCAACGGTTCGTCCCCAGACTAATGACTGCTCCCTTTCTAAAGGGAGGTGTCTGAGGAGGTGTGGCAACAGAAGGTCCAGTTTTCTTAAGTGACCTTTTAATACCCTCAGCCCCTTCACAATGCCTCACTGGTGGGCGTCTCAAGTGGACACATGGGTCATAGACGGAGCAGAAGTGTGCCTCAGAAGAAGACAAAAGACACCACCTGTATGCTAATGCTCCGAGAGACGATCGTGGAGGGGGGGGCAGCAGAGGGATGAAGTGTGTCACTCCTTTAGAAGAAAAAGAAAAAACTTCAAGGCTGTAAAACAGAAGCCAAAAATTGATTCAAGGCTCTCATTTTTCTAACTCACAGAAAGGCGAGAAACCAGACAGATCTGAAGTCTGACACTTTATAGGTGGAGAGGGTGCAGTAAAATTGATCTCTTTTTTGTCTTTTAAGGCTGCAAAAGGAGAGGAACAATAACAGCAGCGTGGATGAGTAACTACAGGATTGTGCTGAAGGGAGGATTGAAAAAAAAAAAGCACAGGCGGTAAAATTTATTTCTAATGCATGTGTTAAGTAATGAGAAGGAGGGCGAGTGGTGGGAGTGTGTCACTTCACATGGGGAGGATGGCTCAGACCAAAGGCTGTAAAATCCATTTCACCTTCCGCTTTTTAGGTAATAAGAAAGCCAAACTCTCTGAGGGCGAGCGCCGTGTCTTTGTCATTAAGCTGAAGGAGGGAAAATGAGGCAATAAAAATGATTTCCTCTGTCTTTCTGTTTTCCTTAGAGAAAGGGAGGTTTGTCTTGCGGAGTGTGCCGTGGCAGAGGGACAACTGTTCGTACGGAGGAAAAAGAGAGTGAGGTCAGGGGTCGTAAAAGTCTCTTTTCTTATTGCTCGAGGTAATAAAGCAGAGTGGTAGCATGTGCCTGTTGAATGGAGGGTGGGGTAATTGCTATTAATCAGATTTAAGAGTGGCACGCTCGCACAAAGGCGCAGAGCGTCCCTCCTCCTGCAGCCTTGGACCACACATGCAAACACTTTGCTCGTTCATAAACAGACTTATGTAAACACATCTTCGACGTGCGCACAGGCGCTCCATTCATGTCGGCCCCATTTACCAGCACCTAAAAGCGTTCCAGACTTTATTTTGTCAGAGTGTCTTATTTACTGCGCTGTCTCTCTGTGTGTATACGTTCATCCCACAGTTTGCTGCACATTTTTTCACACCTTCCACTCATATTTGTTTTCCTGTTTATAGAGTCTTCTGTGCGTTTATTGCCACCAAACCACTTCTGAATGATAAATGTTCAGCTCAATCAAGAATAGTGCGCTACAATTTCTTGTATTTCTAATTTTTAATAACTTTTTGTGTTATTTAAAATACATTTTCACTAAAGATTCACTAAAATCTATCAAATTTCTTTAAAAAATATTGTTCCCTTAAAAATCTGCTTTAGCTTACGTGCTTTATTTTGTCGTTTTTTTCTACTTTTAGCTTTTAGATACTGTTCTGCCACTTTTAGCTACCATTTTGCTTATTTTAACTTTTAGCTATTGTTTCATATCTTTAATCATTTTCAAACCTTTCGACCCCATTTAGCTTTTCCACTCAAAATATGAGATTATCCCATGGAAATGAGAATTAATTGTGGCCTTTTAGTCGATAACGATTAATATGGCAATTAAAAAATGACAATAACACTTGCATGTTGAGATGTTGTGACCTTAAACCTCATTTTCTGGCTTTCTTCTTACTCCAGTTTATGTCGGTGTTTTAGATAACTAAACAAGTTCGTAGGGTTAGCGTTAGCTGCACCTCCTTACATTCCAGGGCTCACGCGTGTGAGATAGTTTGATAGTGATATGTCACACACAAAAGTATGTCATCACACTAATTGCAACAATTGCAAAGTGGCAAATATTAATTGTTGACAGATTTTCTGACAAATATTTGTATCAGGTATGATTCATGATTCTACATGTAACCTTTCCCAAAAATGGCTCAAACTCTTACATTGCTCAATGTAAGGTGTTTTTTTTATCTAAAACTTAAAGTGTCTTTAGTGTGACATGCATACCCTTCAAATACAAAAAGTAAATAATTTTATAAAATTTATATTTAAAAAACTTGATATAAAACATTATTTTACCCATTTTGTCACATAACTGGTATATATTCTTTGAAATATGGTTCAGAGAAAGTGAAACAGGAAGTGACATCAAAGGGGAACTATTTAAGAGAAGAAACTCCTGGTCTTTGTTTATTGAAACAATATTATTTGAACTTTGACTCATCTTTATCGCTCTCTGACAGTGACTGGAAATACTTTAGAGAAACTCTCTACAGTCTGTGTTGTCGGCCATTTGCTCTGTTCACCTACAGATATTCCCCTTTGACGTCACTTCCTGTTGCTTCACATGCAAATATCTCAACAAATGTTCATCTCACCTGCGTGAAATTTCTTTTGCAATATTTTATCAATGACATCTTTCCAAAAGTGCATTCATATTTATTTAAAAATTTGATGACATGGGCACTTTAAGGCTTTAATAAAAGCCAGAATCTTTTTTTTTTTGTACTCTGAATTGTTCTGATAAGAAAACACATAGGATTGATCTGCATTCTGGCACAATTATGGTTAATCTGGGGATCAGGTGTATCAGGCGGCCTCCATAAAAATGAGCCTTTGTGTCAGCTCCTCTTCATCAGGAGGAAGGTGCGCAGCTGGCCCCTGTGAGATTGTTTCTCTTTCTGTTAAAAATCCCATTGTGTAAATGCAACGTGCTGCTGGGTTGTTTACAGAGCTATATCATTTCAGTTTCCCTTCCCTGCAGTATTGAACGCGCTGTAATGATGTAATTGGACTTGGGCTGTAACGTGCCGGGCAGCTTATTCCCCCACTGAAGCTGTTGTGTTGTTGTGTCGAGGAAAAAGCAGGGGGATGTCAACAGAAGCTCTGGGTGGTCCCCTTTCTCAGGACTCAGACTCGGCGGACACAAAGTGAAGTCGTCTGACAGGAGAAGAGTTCTTTCTTCTCGACACAACCTGCGTCGCTGCTCTGCCCGCCACTTGTTTGTGGCTGTCCATGGAACGGCCCTCATACATATTGAAGAAGGCTTTTGAGGAATCCACCAGTGTGCCTCGTTTTCATCCTCCTCTCCTTATTTACATTTGAGTGTCAGTCTCTCCCTTTTTTCCTCTCCCCTGCATCTGTGTGCATCGCTCTAAGAAGTACTTTTACATTCAAACTATTCACTTTCCTGCTTTTTTCTCACTCTCTACTTTCCCACTTCGAAACAGTCCACCTTCCTTTCTCACACCACTTTACTTTAGCTTTCATTCAACTTTTCTCTCCCTAAATGATTTTGGTTTTTGTTTTGTAGATTAGTATTCCTGTGAACACTTCTCAGGGCCTGTCTACCTTGAGAGAAACGTTTTGAAGGGGTTCTGTGCAAAGGGTATAGTCAAATATGTCACTTCATGGAAAAGTCTTTGAACAACTTTAGGTCAGAGAGAAAAAAAAAGTGTAATTCTGACCTGAGTGACAAGCTAAAGGTTTTGGCTGTACTCTGATCAGGGGCAGAACCACTGCCACCCCCAAATAATTACCAAGTGGGTGGGGATCTTTCATTTTGTATTTGCACTTTGATTGTGCTAAAGATTGTTCTCTGATACTGCTGTAGTATATAAATATTCAGCTGTGTACATTTAAAAAAAATAATAGCCCTTTGTAAAATTAGCATTAGCATTAGGGGTTAGCTTAGCCTGGGGTTAGCATCATCATGTGATCATTCTTAGCTACTTTACAACAATTTTACCTCAGTTAGTCTTAAAATGGTTGAATTATAATATTTTAAAGATAGCTGTGGTGGCCATCTTGAGTTTTTAGCATTTAGGATTTGGCTTTTTGGCTACTTTTACACTAATGTTTAACTTTCTATGTTTAAAAATGGTTGAATAATAAGTTCTGACTAGCACTAGCATGTTTTTTGGATCATTCTTAGCTATGATTACATACAATTTCAGATTAATATTTCTTAAAAGAGCTGGATTTAAGTCATTTAGAATTAGCTGTGGTGGCCATCTTGAATTTTCAAATCCAGAGTGCCACCCTTTGTAAAAAAAAAGAAAAAAAAAGAAAAAGAAATAAATTCTAGCTAGCTTCCACCTATCCCCACCCTGACTCTGAATCTAGTCAGAAATAAAGTTTAATTTCTCCAAAAGGGGTTTGTTCAAAGAGCTATCTATGACAGGTAAGATGTTAATCATTCATAATCTTGTGCAACACTTTTTGTCTCTTCACATTTTCATTTCACTATATGTTTTCTTCACGTCACATCTTTCATTCTTTTATGACAACTTCTTCTTTCAGTCATTTCTCCTCTTTGGCTTCACCCAGCTTGAAACTTCCTCCAGTCGTTACAATATTAATATCCTTCGGCTTTTTTTAAATCCTGCTTCCGATTTATCATTTTGTTCCATCACTTCAGCCACAGTTTTGCATCCTGCTCCGCCGCCTTCTCTACATTTGAATGTTATGCTTCATCTGAACATCTTATTACATTTCGACTCCCCTTCTGTCCTCCTTATTTGTTTCCCATCTACTTCTCTCTCTATGCTGGCGCCTGAGAATTCATTTGGCATCCGTCCCTCCTTCCGCTTCTCCTCCACTCCATTTCGCCTCAGATATATTTATGTTTACACATTAAGCCTAGTTTCACCTCCATTCTGAGTTTCCCTTCTTCTTGTTATTAAGCATCCGGAGGACTTTTCGATGCCTAAATTGGATGGAGGTGAGCTTCATCCATTGGTGTTGCTTCCCAGCCTGTCCGCAGTGACTCTGGACGCCCTCTCTGAGGGCAGCGTGTTGTAAAATTTGTTTGTCTGCAAGTCACCTGCAATATCTCAGGAGCCACTTACGAGGAGGTGGCAGTCTTGGGGAAATGATGTATTACGCTCTAAAATTTCAATTTGCCCAAGAGAGGCAGCCATAATTACAGGTCAGTAAAAGTTTCATGTCGGCTAATTACAGGTCCAAAGGTCTCCCTGCATCATTTATTGGTGAAACATATTTATTTCTGCCTCGTCTTACGTGCGTCCTTTCGCCTTGTTACTCCTGCATCATTTAAATTTGCATATTGTCCCCCTTAAACACGTCTTTTTAAAGCTTTTCACTCTTCCCACACGCCTCCTCACTTTAGCGTTCTTTCTTGGTCTCGCACTCTTATTATCTAACATTGAATGTTTGCAAATTCTCCTCAGTCCTCCTCCTCATCATCCACCTCCTTCTAAGCTGCTCTTTGTCTCCCAGTTTTGCTAACAGGGTGGAAATGTGGGCGTTCATTTTTCTTTGTGCTACACACTTATCATTTCCTTTCTCCGGAACATTCTGTGTTTTTAACGTCAGTCAGCATTAATGAATGTGGCAGCAAAGGCTCTGCACACAAGCCATAAATTCAAAGTTTGAACAAAAAGACAAACAAATGAAGGCTTCCTGAAGCCATAAGATGTGCAAGTTGCAAAGCAATAAGTCTGATCTTTAGGCTAAAGAGGCAGGTGTCAATTTCACTTTATATTTTTACAGAAAAGCATGATTTAATCAGAAGGATTTTCAAGAGAATACAATAAATTCATGTCATTGGATCATTTGATGAGGATTTTAAGCGATGTACGACATATTGTAATGAGAGAAATGTTAGGTTTAGCAGTATTTTTCTTGTAAGAAATGTAAAATTAACACATGACACCTGTGTAAAAAATAAAGTTTTATTTTTTTATTTTTATTTTTTTTATTTATGTCACTATGATCCAGTTGGCAACACCTGATGCCAGCGGTTCTTGGGTTTGAAAGAACCACTCAAACTGTTTTTCAGCTCAAAGCTTGGCTCTTTGCTTGTCAAAATGTGAATAAATGTTGATTTATGATTAATAAATGGCACCAAATCTGTTCTAAAACCTTCAAACTGCAAATGAGGCAACATTTTACCATTTTAACACAGAATCAGGTCTGAATTTTATTCACAGACAGCAAGAGATGTTTGAGGTGTGTTATAATGAATGACTTCGAAAAAAGCAACCTTTTATCATCATCATATAGTAAAATATCTAGAGAAGTTTAAAGTTAGACATTTTTGTAATGAACACAAATCTGTGACAAATTAAGCTCCGGCGGAAATGATCTTGAAAAATATTTAATAATTTCCTTTGTGAACCTAAAAAAGTGTTTAGAAGTTTCAAAGGTTCTCTCTCCCTGGAACAACACAACCCTGCCTCTGACTAATCAGCCACCCCTTTGTTTACCTCTCTGATGATTAGACACAGCTAATTAGGAGGCAGCAATTAGCATTTCATCTCTTTGCCATATTGTTACAGTCGTTCACTGATTACCTTGGCTTCGCCTTAAAATTGCTTCACCTTATCATTAATTTGCTTCCTATTGCCTCAAGGGAAAAGTTAAGGGAAAGTAAACCAGAGCGAGTAATAACAAGTCCACTAATATGTTTCATTTATAGGCAAACTATTGAGTAAACGATGATTACGCTTTTCTTTTCTTTTTTTTTTTGTTCTGATTTAATAAGAAGGGGTGGACATATAGGCCGCTAATTACAGGAAACACTTCACCTCCATTGTTTGCGAAGAAAGAGCTCATACAGGTTCAGGAAGAGCTGCAGCAAGTGGAGCTGCTTTGACTAACAATAGGGCCCCAAAAAAACCAAGAGGCTAATGGAAGCAGACACACACCGGACTGAGCACCGCTGGGCCAATCCGTGATTCACACCAACACAGTCCACTTATGTAAATATCTGCTGGGACGGGTTGTTTTGGGGAGGGTGATGACCGGGCCCCCCCCCCCCCCCACACACACACACACACACATTAAACCCCTCATTTATATTCGGAGCAAAAAGGGGTCGGACACATCTCCGATAATAGTTATGCTTCAGGGTAAAAAACAAGGCTCTGGCTGCATTTAAACTTTCTTACAGGTGTCTGAGGAAGAACAAACAGAGTTAAAGGTCTTGTATTTAAAGAAATGCACATTGTTTATGTTTTTAATGCAGAAGCTTTAAAATAAGATTATCCTATGAGCAGTGTGATGATAATGCTCAGCCACCACCACACCGGATGTTGCTCTGATATCTAAAATGAAGTGAGGTAAAGATATTTTTGTGTTTTTAATGATCTTAAATGCAATAGTCTCAATAGTCTCGTGTTTGTGTCTATTTTGTTCCATCGACACACTGTAAAAGTACACACTACACTCCTGTACAGTAGGTGGCGATATGCAGCTTTAAACTGAAAAGAGGAAGCATTATTTTTAGTGTTGCCTGAGGTACACACACTCAGATCGGGCAGGTGGTAACAATGCCTGCTGTACTTGAGAACATCTCTCTACCAGAGCATCCACTGTCTGATCTTAAACCTACACTCGAGGAGCTTAAAATTTATAAAAATAAATCAGTATTGTTTTAAGCGTTTGCTGTATTGTCGCTGATCACAGCCTACAAATGTTTGCTGTACGTGAAAAAGCATGTTGACTTTTTTTGGACATTATATAAGTTAGACTGTTTTAGACTTTTAGTCCATTTATTCTATTAAAGTATTTCTACCAAATAAATTTTGTTATTTTTTTTGTAAAAAAAAGTACAAAAATTGTTTAAAACAAAACTTCCATTACTTAAGTGTTTTTGAAAGCACTTTAATTTAAGTGATAATTGAACAGAGCTTTATTTGAATGATATTAGTAGTAGTATCAGTACTTTAACTCAATTAATGAAACAGTACTTTGTCCAGTAATTAATTTCTGACCGTTTAATTAAATTTTATCCAGTTTTTCACAAAATAATTTGTTGACAAACCACTGGTTCCAGTAGAGCTCAGAGTATGTGCTGTAGATGACTCTCAGCTACTGCCAAACCAAAATTGTAGCACAGTTTTTGGAAAACTGGTCGAGTTAAAGATATTTTTGTGATTGCTAACGTTGTTTAGCTCTGGCAGCCATCCTGAATGAGGTTGATTACCAAAGTTGATTAGTTGTAAAAGTATTTTCCTTTTTAAAGGGTTGTATTAAAATCTGTCAAATGTTTCATGAAATCATTTGATAATACACAAAAACACCCCTGACCACCCAGTGGAGTTCCACCATATTGGCACTGGTCTTTGGTTCTGACAGAATAGGTGTTTAAACCAGAAACAGTCTTAAAAAGGGAACAAAAACCTGGAACACACACATCATCAGAAAGAATCACAAAAACATCATCAGCTTATCTACAAATTAATATTATGACAGATTAGTCCAGTTTTATATTAGTAAAGTTCCAGAAAATAAAAAGGAACCCCTCACAAGTGTATTTCTATGACATCATCTAATTACTTTGGGTGAAACAGAAAAAAAGTTAAATTATGGATCGACATGTTCCCATGCCTACACGAAGCACTCGCTCCCTATCATTTTCATACATCTTATTTTCATGCCGCAGAAAAAGAACCTGGAGCAAATTCTGCCAGGAATTGGGGTGAAAAGGTTGTGTTTATGGCCGTGCGTGCATTTGGGTTTGTTCCTGTGTGAACTGTATAAACTGTCTCTATGGGATTACAAACAAACAACTCTGACTTTATATTCAGAAGTTTGGATTATTTAAAGGGCTCTTTCTTTTCGATCCTGGAGTTAAGACGGAAACGTTGGCGTGGGGGGAAGCTTTTCCCTCTGAAAGTTTTGATTGCAATGCAAATGACAATTACACCGGCAGTCCTTCTCAGCCTCTTATCTTCCCACCGAGCCAGAAAAAACAATTGGATTCTAAAAAAGAAAAAAAAATTGATCCACGGGGCTGAGAGCTCTCCATGAATACAAAACACATTCCTGTTGGATGACCGGCTTGACACAGAGCGGCACACAATTACCAAGCATATATGCCTCTCTGTGTTTGCTCTGTTTGATCAAAATTGGCTTGTCAGCTTGGACAGAATTTGAAAATGCAGATTAGCTTCACTGTGAGCACTCAGAACCGCTGAATGTATTATCTGTAGTGGCCAAAACACTTCTCTTGAGTCGGGGACTTCTTGCCTCAGAAAAGCGATGGGTTTTGTGTGGGTTTTTATTGGGAATTATTTTTCAAAGATCAGGAGAAGTGAGCAGGGAGCTGGGCGAACAGGTATTGTGAAATCTGCTCTAAGCAAGCAGATGAATCAGAACAAACTGCATGGAGATAATTAAACTGTCAGTTCAAATGTTGATTTCAAAGTTTACAGCTTTTTAGATTTTTGGGAGTCACCTGGTTGGCACTAAAACACTGTTTTATGTGTCAAACTGCGTTGTTTATGTGGATTTTGCTTCAGAGATTGGAACCAGTTGTGACTTTTTTGACAGGCTGCAGGTAAAAAGTGTAAAATTTTAATTTAAAATTGGTTCATTGCTGAGCTGTCTGTTATGTTGACACAACTCTGGTTCATCCATGGAGCTGAAGAAGCTTTTTGTGCCTGATTCATGTTCAGAAACTCATTAAGAGCAAACAAAAAGAAAAATCACCAAAATAAAAGCTTATATCACTTAAAAGAAGGCATCACCTATGATGGAGTTAATTATTTGGTCAAACCTTAAAAGGAAAATGAATCTACAAGTTCATGCATTATTGTGAAATCTCACACGATCTGTTAGCTCAAAATCTGTAGGAATCAATGAGGCATTGCCCTTTTTATGTTAATATACTGTATCTGCTGTGTTTCTCTGCTTTTATTCTCATGTAAAATAAAGTGTGTATGAATAAATATGTATTTTTATGCTTGAAACTTATGAACTTGGAAAATATATTCAGTCTTATTTTTCATAAAAAGGAGTTACATTTTCTTTTCCAGAAACTCGACTTTAATACATAAGTATGACTAAAATTCAGTCCATTGCAAAACAAATGTTGACATTTATTCACAGATTAAGAAAATTTACCATTTAAATGAATATAATCTAATTATATCTGAGTTTAGAAAAGGGCAGTCCTGCAAATGATTTGTAATTTGTTGTCTGAAATTCTAGCGCTAATTGACTAAACTTCCATCAAGTATCTTTATTACAGCTGTTATTTTCAAAGTAATGCTGTTGAGTATCACATAAAACTTTGCAGATAAAAACAGGTGAAGTGGAAGAAAGCTTCAGAAGCAGATTATTCTTAATGTGTACAGCAATTATTTCAAAACTGAAATGTTTTATCTACCGACTCAGGTTTCTTATATAAAATGTGTAAAGTAAAAGCAGATTATGTCAACTTTAAATGTGACAAAACTTTTCTCAGACAAAAAAAAAAAACAAAACATCAATGTGAGCAACACGGTAAGAGGCGACAACAACATCTGTCAGTAAACGGCAGAGTCGGAGAAAACCTGCAGGACCAAAATAGACTTTAAGTTAAAGAAATCACTCTGCAAACACACACCAGATGTTGTCCAACCAGTGTGTGGGCGGTGTCGTGTCTGTGATTGACAGGAGCTCAGGGGAAAAACATCACTGTCTGAACACATTCATGGGTTAAAAAAGAAATGAAACAAGAAAAAGAGAAAGAGAAAGAGAAATAACTGGATGTGCTTGATTTATTGTGAAGTAATGAAGTGTAAAAATTACAGTTAGAAAGCTGTCAGGCACTTCATTTGTCACGATGTGTCGAGGAAAGTGTGAATACAATTTATATTAAATTTAAAGCTGTATTTTGTTGTGTTTGGTATGCTATTAAACTACTTTTAGCTTATAGCTTCTTTTCAGTTATATTTATCATTTATAGCAAGCCTTTCACTCATTTTAGTTAGTCCTTGAACTCCTAGCTAACATTTGCTGTTTTTAGTTACCATTTTCCTATTATTTGCTATTAGCTAGTTTTCTTTGTTTTTTTTTTTTTGTTTTAACTTGTGCTACTTTTACCAAAAAATTGCTATTTCTGTCATTATAGCTAGAATTTTGCTTTTATTCTACCCTTTAGCTTGTGTTATGCTTCTTTTAATTTGAACAAATCTGTTCCAGCCTCTTCAGCTTTCACATTGCATTTTTGAAGAAAAGTTTTTTTTATTGTTGTTATATATTTAAATTAATGATAACCATTCAAATATACACGTGCTACAAGTTCTATGAGTTTAGTTTTATTTCTGGAAAATAACATGAAAGTATGACTTTTATTTAGTGTCAAACCTGTAGCTTTATTAACTCTGTCATATGTATCCTGAGCCAATCATATGACAAGTTTTAAACACGTTATTTTTGTTTTAACAGGAGAAAATTAAAGCATGAAATCTGTATAATATTGCACATAATAGCTATTTAAATGTCTACAATCATATTTTAAAAAACACATTTTATTGTTTTTGTTATATATACAATAATTGGATATATAAAAATGACAGGTAATGTTTATGTATGCAAATATCCTCAAAATGTATACAAAACAGAAGGGGAAAGCCAGTGGAGCGAAAAGTATCACGCACAGCTCTCTGATTGGTCCCTGGCAAAGGGGGAGGGGCTTACCATTGTGAGCGTTTCTCAAAACCAGCCTCCACGCAACTCAGCCTTTCATTCACCACGGATTTTGTTGAGTTCGCTTGATCTCTGCAGCATTTTGTTTGTTTCACAAATCAAATCGTTTTTTTCCCTTGTTTGTTATTGTTTTGTTTTCTGCAAGTCTCCAACAGCGCGTGCAGCCTTCAGGTGTCCGGAAGAAGAGCTCTTTTGGAAAACTTTTTTTTTTTTTTTTTTTTTTTTTTTTTTTTTTTTCCCTGTGCACCAGTAACCTGAGTTGAGTTCCTCGCCTCTCTTCCACTCCTCTGTGTCCATCATGGATTTAGTTTGGATCGTGGGTTTCGTTGTGAGTGTCTGCGCCTGGTTTGGTTCTGCGGAGCGACATAGCGTCTACTGGAACAGGACGAACCCAAAGTAAATATCTCTTTACCATCCCGCCTCTACTGCTTCCTAATGATGCAACTGATTAATCACTATGATTTTAGTGCATTAGATGGATAACGTTACTTTTACTCAATTTTCATAGTAAATAAAGTTATTTTGATTAATGAAAGAAAAAGCTGAGTTCCTGCTGGTGACAAGATCATGCACGCGCCTTTTCTCCCTCTCTGGGCCTGTTATTAAAGGACTGTTTACCTATAATTCATTGGCTCAACGTGATCAGATTTAATCCGTTTTGCAATCTGTGCATCTGCTGCAGAATGAGTTGCATCCGGTTTAGACGTGTGCTTATTTCTGAGTCAATAATCAGTGCAGGTTTTAAAGGGGAGTTTAAGTTATTTTTTTCCTGCAGGAATTGATGCATTTAGTGCTGCAGGTTTTGTGTCGCCCGACTCAAAACTCATTAGGTGGAAGATAATGTTTTTGCTTGTCTGTATGTGTGGTAGTGTTTTTAGCAAAATATTTCATAAGCCATTTGCTAAATTTTAATGAAACTTACAAAGTATCATCACTGTATTTGCATCTACAATTGATTAACTTTTTTAAGATGTTTGCTACAGCCAACTGATTTATTTATTTGTTTGTTTTTTAACACAAAACTCAGGTAATTTTACAGATATCAACCTCAGATTTGGTGTGGTTGTAATTCAAAGTGATCCCCAACAAATCCTGCTCTAATTCTTAGTGTTATTTGTGTATAATTTTGACAATAACTTTTTTTTATCACTCTTGTATGTCTTTTAGCTAAATATCTAATGAATTGTTGAACAGATTGTAATCAAACTTCCAGGAAATTGTTACTGGATGAACATTTACAACTCATTAACTTTTTTAGTAAATCGAACTTAAAATGGTCGCCATAACCAACTGTTTTTTAGAAAATACTAAAATGGCTTTAGTTTGGTGAATTTTGCAGGTATTGTACTAAAATTTTTAGAAGCCATAGGTGAGACTAATTAACAACACATAATCCAAGTTCTGATTTTTTTTTTACAAGATCTTTGCTTAAAACTATGGCACTGATTGTTAGAGTTAACTCTGTTTGTCTGTTAGCAAAATATCTCATGAACCACTCAGCAGAGCTTTATGAAGCTTTCAGTAAGTAATAACTTGATGTACATGTACAACTGATGAACTTATCAACCCAATTAAATGTCGCCACTACAGCTAATCTACATTAACTAACACAAATATAGTTTTAACTCTGTTAGTTTTGCAGATATTGAGCTATAATTTGGCATGGTAGTAGCTGATTCCCAACAAATACTGAATGTGACATTTTGCAATATCAATGGTTTGCACATAATCTTATTTTTAATCAATAATGACAGAAACTGCTAGAGCTCTTTCATGAATGGTAAACTTTTAATTCATTCATTAGTTTGTGTGCTGTCAGGATGGAGAACCCTTAAATTATTTCCATGTGTTTTTATTTATTAATTTTTTTATATATACAGGCTTGACTCACAGAAGAACGTGTTGAAATATCTGTTGCAATATCCTCCCCATCTGACACGCAGCCCTAACCTCTGTGTGGAGTGGGAGGCTGCTGCGTCTCCTAAATCAGGAGACATCACATGGGGGTTCTGTGTTTGTCAGGGAGACGTACGGGCGTTCATATTTCAGGTGCCGGACGGGTAATAATGCTGCACGACAGAGACAGAGGAGGTAACATGACGCCTGCCCAGTAGGTCACACTACGTGGGAGAGAGATGGATTGCTTGGGGAGAAGAAATCGGAGCTGAAATTGTCAGGGTTAGGGGCCATTTTGGAATAAGTGGGGGTCAATTAGAATTATGAGTTGATGATGTCTGGGGTAGAGGAAAGGAGGTCAGGTTTGCACGCCACAAGCAAAGGTTCTGCAGGCAGGCACCCACACACCAACACGCCCACATGGACAGGCAAGTGCTAACAGAGACTCCTGGCAGACAATCACTCAATCACACCAACTGAAGCCGTCTAAATCAATCCCACTCTCTCTGCAAACACCAAATGTTCTCCCACAAGCTCACATCCAACTTTCTGCTTTCCTCTCAACGGGGGCTAAAACTGCATCATTTAACGTTCTCAGAAAGTCCATAATTACAGCGGGGAAGCTTTTCTCTGAAAAGTCAGGGTCCCAGATGGAGAGAGGCTTTTTGTTGTGCTGTGCAGCAACAGTGGTCATGCTTGTAGATATGCTGCTAATCCCTGTTTTTTGCACTTTGCTATTAAACAACTGCAATAAAGCTCTCTCTTCAGCTAGTCTTAATCCTGTATTCACATGAAAAACAAAGCCTGGAGTTTAAGAAATGTTTTCATTCAGAGTATTTTCATCAATCCCAGCAATCGCCTGTTTCCTGTTGACCCATATAGTGTGTTGACGTCCATCATTTCCCATGTGCCTCTTCCTCTGTCAGGTCCAGGTTTTCAGCTCTCCTCTGGCTCCCAAAACTAGTCATTAATCAAACTGATCCCAGATTGATCACCTCAGTCCTCGTGGACCGGATTCATTTCCTTTTCAGCTTTTTTTTTCTGCTTACCATCGAAGGTGAAGGCAGAGCAATTATGTTTTTGACTGTGTCTATTTCCATAAATCATGAATCAGTGAGCAAATTTTAATGAAACATTCACAAAGTAATCATTAGGCGAACATCTACAGCGGATTAATTTTTAGATTCAGTCCTTTTAAAGATGGCCGCCACATCTGGTCAACACGGGTTCCATAACTGAATCATTTCTCACATATTTTGAGCATAAATTGGGTGTGGTAGCTGGTGTGAGTCATCCTCATCATATACTGGGAGCACAGCACGTTTCACAGCAACTTTGCTTCAAACTAACACTGTCTGTTAGCAAAATATTTCATGAAATATTGGGGAAGTAATCATTAGATGTGCGTCCGTAACTGATCATCAAATCAAGAGAGAAGGGGGTTTCCGCAGTAAATAAGTGGGAGTTTCTTGGTGTTTATCAAAGTTATGATTGGTCTGTTTACATTTTGTGGGGTGTAGTTTATTGGATTATCTATTTTAGGTGGAGTTTGAAGAAGGATTAACTAGAGGGATGTGTAACTTGACTGCAAATGCCAGAACTATAACTTTAAATATAAATATTACTTTTAGTTTTCAGCCAAGAATCAAAACAAATGACACATTTAAGCATTATTTGGCCACTCCCATGAGGCAAAGACATCAAATCAATTGGGAGGGTCTTCTCTATTCAACAACAGTTCAACCTGATGAGAGGAAGCCGTGTGTGTCTGTTGATAAGAGATAGGCGTGAATTAACTCATTTGTCCCTTTTTTAAGTATAATCTGCTCCAAAGTGACTCATGTCATGGGAATTCGGACCAGAGTGCACATCAATTAATCACAACTTTAATCACGATATAAAAATGTATACATTTACACATTTAGATTGTCAAAAAACAAAAATGTTCAGTGCATTTAAAAATCAGAGTTAAACAAAATAAATTTAACCTGCCTCACAAGACACGTCAATCAGACTAAATATGGTTAGCTAACTCCGCCCACACCAAGAACACCAGCAATCAAGATTAAGACAAACTCCGCCCCCATCACAGCAAGAAACTCCCCCTATTTGCTGCAGAGACGTGCTTGAAAAAAGATAATCTACCCTCTGCTAACACACTAAATTACAAATATTTAAGTAATGTTTATGTGGTAGTAGCTGAGAGTCATCTACAACATGTACTCCCAGGTTTAACACGGAAGATGCAGCCTTGGCGGCCATCTTGGATAAAAACTCTAGAAAGGAAAGGCAGCGGGTGATACGCATTCCTTCAAGTTTCCGTGTGTGTGTGTGTGTGTGTGTGTGTGTGTGTGTGTGTGTGTGTGTGTGTGTGTGTGTGTGTGTGTGTGTG
>JAUBOC010000149.1:5899964-5912915 GCA_032275365.1 Anablepsoides cearensis | reverse complement strand
GTGTGTGTGTGTGTGTGTGTGTGTGTGTGTGTGTGTGTGTGTGTGTGTGTGTGTGTGTGTGTGTGTGTGGCAGAGAGGCTGGATTTCTCTGCTTGTTGCCCTGGTTGTAGGTTAAACATGACATGAAGGGCTGGTATGAAATTGTTGTTTAAATAAACAGTTTTAATCAGTAAATATCATCACCAGTTCACAACAGACAAGGCACTGCATTGAACAGAGTTGCTAAGCTCATCTTCACCTGACAGGCAAAGCACAACCGTGTATGACTACCACCATTTTTTTTTACCTGACTTCTTGTTGCCTACTTTTGTACATGTGTAAGTATAAAAAACAAAAAAAGTGTAAAATATGTGCATATTTCTATGTAAATATATAGAGATTATATGAAAGACGAGTTTGATAAATGTGAAAGATTTTCATGTGAAATAAAAAAAATATTTTTGTTGAACAGATTTGTCTGGTTGCCATGGCAGCGCAGCTTCCAGGGATGGAAGAACACTGGTTGCTCTTTTTGTTCCAGACCAAATGTCCCCAGCAACTATTGAATAAATTAGCATTAAAAGCAAATTTATCTGCACAGAAAAATAATAAAGATAGCCAAGACATGACTCTTAATTAAAAGCACTCCTCAGTTCTTTTGATTAAAGAGTATTTATAATTAGATGGATCAAAGTTGGGATTTACTGAATGCTTCAAAATAAATGTTTCTGGTAATCATTTAGCATAAACTGATTAAAACCTTGATAATCTGATACCATTAGCTATACTTACATACATATATACATTATTTTACTAAGCTAAACCATCCAAATCCACATCAGTATGTGACCTCACAAATGTACTTCTGGAAGAATGGTCAAAAATCCCCATAAACACACTAATAAACCTTGTGGACAGCCTTCCCAGAAGAGCTGAAGCTGTTCTAGCTGCAAAGGGTGGAGCAATGTCATATTAAACCCTATGGATTAGGAATGGGATGTTACTTAAGCTCATATGTGAGTCAAGGCAGGTGAGCCAATACTTTTGACAATATAGTATGTATATATTTATAAATCTTTATTTCAAACTCTTATATTATTACCAACCACTGGAGGCACAAACGCCTTAGTGCACATGTCAAGGCTTACAGGCCAAATCTGGCCCTCCTTAATATTTTATCTGTATATTATATATTGCTTCTTTTAATGCTTAAGAAAATTGTGCTTAATTTACTCAGTGCTGCGTTCTCATGACAGATGGGCAGCTTTAAAGCCAAGAAATATACGATTGAATTTTTCAATAATTTCATTTTGGTTTGGAACAAACTACAGAGAACATGAAATGAGACTGATCCAACTTCAGCTGTCATTTATATTTCTACAAGCATCATTTCAACTATTGCATTTTAAACTATTATTATTATTATTATTTTATTTTAATCAATACTGGCCAGGATGGCTTGTGCCAAATTTTTAATTCTGGCCCCTTGTGTAACTGAATCTGATGACGTAGCATTAGGGCCAAATTGCAAGATTTTTTTTTTATATTATGAGAATAAAGTCATAATGTTATGAGCAAAATGTCATATGAGAATAAAGTCAAAATATTACCAGAATAAAGTTGAATAAATATAAAAAATATAGTTGAAATTTTACAAGGATAAAGTCAAAATATTACCAGAACTCCAACATGAAAAAGCAGTCTTACCCCTGCATTAAAATGAGGAATGTTGAGCATCTTCTGTGTTATATAACTCGATGGATTCATATGATAAACTCAAGCCATATGGCATTGCAATTAATGGCTGCATTACATTAACAGTCACCAGTGGTACTTCATAACACAGTGACACGTATTGGAGGCTGTCCACAGCAGGTCCAAGCTGACCCAGGAATGGAAAACAGACATGTCTTTTAATATTATGACTTTCTGGTAATGCTGTGACTTTTTCTCTCTTAATATTTTGACTTCATTTTTATAATAAAAAAATAATCTCAACATGTGGCCCTAATACTCCATCATAGTTTGACACTTCTGCTTTAGTGTGACAGATGAAGCAAAGATCTGCATCTGCATGGCACTGTTGTGTCTGCTCTATCTTTGGATAAAAGTAAATCTAACAGGCTGTATAAATGTCAGTGTCAGTTACTGAGAAACACTCACATATAACCCGTGTTGGTACTTTTGATAAGGAGAAAGAGGACAAAGTGTTTCTGCCAGACATTATTTGTGTTAAGGAGCTGGAAGAAAAAGAGCAAACATGTGAAGGAAGTTTTCACACTGAAGTTATGTCTACCACAGCACCTGCATCTGCCACGGAACAAAAACACGAGCTGCAGCGTTTATCTCCAGGCAGCTCGGAGCCAGAGAGCATGGCAGCAGACTCTACAGAGTGCAATGCTCCAACACGCAGTAACAAATCTGAGAAAGCAATAGTGACACTTCGTTTTCTTCTTGGCTGAGCCCCTCTCTCACAGAAAAGTGGAGTACTCGACCTTTCCCGATAACTTTCCTGAAGCATGAGGAGCAAACGGATTACCACGGTTCTGTTGCATCGCTATAATTGGGCCATGCAGGATTACTGCAGCATGTAGAGCACATATTTATCAGCATCCAGCCACAGCACATAGCCCTTGGTTACACTCCTAATGGGTGATGGGGTAAATATTCATGACAAAGAAGTAACACTCAAACTTCCCAGCTTCTTCATTCTAAAGAAGGAGGGAAAAATAACCTTTTTTCCCCCTCAGAATTAAGGTGATTTTGAGCTTTTGGGAAACCAAACCCATTCCTCCTCCTGATTACACCGGAAAGATCTCTGAGGCAGCCAATTCCAGAGATAATGGCTCCTACAAACTAATGTGACAGGAGGCAAATAGAATCAAGGCCGAGGCAGCTTGAGAAAAGAAAAAAAAAGCCCTAAATGAGATAAAGGAAAAGAGAGATCCAGGCAGTGTTTTGGATTATCTGTGGCAGGAACATTAAATGCACGGATGTGATTCCTTAGCTGTCTTTATTTCAACTTCATGCTCAGTTTTCACCACACACACCCATGTTCTCCAGGCTTGTCTCGAAGCTATGTGACAAAACATTGCTCTCCCTATCCAGGGGAAGCTTTATGGCCATGACAGTAAAAACAGCTGTAGCACCAAAAACAAGCAAAAAAAAGTAAATAAGATAAAATGGTGCCACAGCCTAACAACTCCCCAATGTTTTCAAAGAGGTGGTCATAAATTGTGACAGTCGGACAGGACCCTTAACCGTTAGACCCCTGGAGGAAGCTCAGCTGAGCAGAAACGCGTCAGGAGGGAACAATTCTTTTTTTTATTTACGCACTCGTTCAGCACTCCGGCTTGTGCAAATGTGGACAACAAGTGTGAAATATTTAGCGCCGTAATAAAAGTTATGGGCTGTCAGGAGATAAACACGGAGCACAAAAACAGGAACAAAGGTTATTTTTACAGGTTACAAAGAGGCAAGGCTTTTTATGTTGATGCAAAGTGACTGATGACAACTTGATACAGTCTGGATCAACATGTTCTTTCTAGTATTATTGGATATGAATGCATTTGACTTGGTGGTAAATCATCTCTATTTGCCCTTAAGAAGTCTCCTTTTTACACAGACAAAGATGTTCCCGCCTCCTGTAGAGGGTTAAATGTTGGCGAAGTGTTTTTCTTCACACTGAAGAGAGTCCTGCAATTATCCACCACTGTTGTCTGCTGAAGACATTCAGGCCTCATTCTCTCTTCCACAGTTCACCCATGTTCTTTTGTTCTCATAACCCAAACTGCTGGTTTGGCCACCCCTAATGCTCTTATTACCCCTCTCAGGGATTTGTTTTTAGCTCTTTTGTGCACCGTGAGCTTTATCATTGTGAGCATTTAGGAAAACTTCCAAAAAACCTAGTTGATGACGGGTTTTCCACCCTGTTGTTATAGACAATGATGACTTAGCTCAGTGCATTCAACTTATGGGACTGTGGCCAACCAGCAAACAGAAAACCACAATTACTTTTACTGAAATTATGACAACACACAAACATGAAGCCGCAGAATCATTAGAGATGGTGTGAAACAACTTCTATTCATCAGGGGTCGCCACAGGAAGCAAACTCACACAAAAGTTTTGGTTTTACACAAAACGCTCATGTTTAGTGTTCTAAAAGCTGACAGAAAACCTATATTTTGTGTTACGCATGATGTTACATCCACTGTAAAAAGAAAATAGTTGCTCCAGCTTAAATCAATTGCTTCAGTTGGTAACAACTATTAAATTAAGTTTATCTGAGTTAATTTATTATTTTACAAATTTAAGTCAGACTTGTTTAAATCACTTAATTCTTTTTTAATAAGGATTCAAATCCTGCTGATATAATTTTATGAAAAGTCAACTCAAAATTTGAAGTTGTTCCAAATTAAAAAACAATCCAAAAGTACATTAATATTCATGTTAGATAGAAGTACAACTTGAAGGTAA
The DNA here is from genome assembly GCA_032275365.1 of Anablepsoides cearensis. Classification (NCBI taxonomy): domain Eukaryota; kingdom Metazoa; phylum Chordata; class Actinopteri; order Cyprinodontiformes; family Rivulidae; genus Anablepsoides; species Anablepsoides cearensis. Next base: position 5,908,457 of record JAUBOC010000149.1, on the reverse strand, counting down.
ATCATTTTAAATGTGTGTTTTATCATGTTATTTTAGGTTTTCAAATAGGAGTAAAGTAAAGTACTTTTGTGGTAATCAGAACTTAAAGTTGGCTAAAAAGAAAACTAGAAATATCTAATTGTTTTTTCCCAGCGGATGAAAATCTGTGACTTTTAAGCTAACAGAATCCATAAAAGTATGTTATCATTGGTAAATCAGGTAAATGAAGTGGGTTTAATGTAAGAAGTCCCTAACATGAACTACAGCTCAAATACTTTTGTGAAAACAATTGTTTTTGTTCTAAATTGAGACAAAAATATGTCAAATTGTGTTTATCATGTTAACTTAATATGGCGTCACATGGGAAGTTTTTGTCTGCAAGGTTTCACCATAAGAAACAAGTGCTGATTACAAAAAAAGCAAAAAATAAATAAATAAAAATAGGGGAAGGAAGGACAGATAAGTGACTGGCTCTACAAAATAAAACAGGAAGTGAACAGAAAAAAAAAACCTAAACCTTAATAAAGTTACCGTGCAACCTGTGGATTTTTCAGTAACATAAACAAATGAATTAATTCATAAAAGTATGAAACTTCTGTGCTACTAACTAAATCTAGGTTGGTGTTAAATTAAAAACATTTTTAGTACAAAAATGAAAGAAATAATTACCTTAACAAACCTCTTATTCATAGCAACTTTAGAAACACAGTTTTGATTTTTAAAGGGGACACAAAATTTATTTTTTTAGACAATAAAATGCATTTTGTTGTGGAGTCTCTAGGAGTACAGAAAATTTTGATTTAGTGATGTTTTTATATTCTGTTTAAGCGATATTGTTCAAACCATTCAATTTTCTTTATTTTATATGACCTTTTCTGAATTATTACATCAAATTATTTGCAATGGAAGGGCCTAATAAGGTCTGAACTTACCAACTACAACTTTATATTAACAAACAGTTTTGTGTTTTCATAAAGGTGAGCCTGAGTGTGATAAATGTAATAAATCAATGCATGACTGCACCACATGACAAACAAACTGTCTTCTTTGTATGGTTTAAATTTGAACAGTCATAGTCACGCTGACCGTGCGTGTTACTAAAACCTGGGAGACCGTAATGAAAGCTACATCTCAGAGTACATTTGGCCTGAGCAGCTGGTCCATCTCTGAGTCAAATCTCCTATCAGCTGAACACAACCAGTCCCTGCCCGCCTGTCTGCGTATGTTTCTGCTCACAAAAGCCAGGAGTATCTGCCGTACAGGACCTCTGGGAGGTCACTTAATGGTTCTGTGGCTATTTGGAGCATTTATAAGCTGAAACCCAGTATCCTGTAAGCATCAAAGCAGCTGTTCATAAGCAGCGCAGAAACAAAAATCTGACCCAGAAGTGACTCTTTTTCAACCCCGATTCCCATTGTTTTTAATGCAGCGATGATCCACGTCATGTTCGGATTAAATGTCCCTTTAATGTTTCAAAAGTGCCTTTATTCCTTTTTCTGCTTCAGCGTGTTAAAGGTGCACATGACAGCGGGTTCAGATGAGGCCGCTGTGACGGAAACACCTTGGTTTTACAGAATAAGCTGGAACTTCGAGGCCACTAAGGGCACGTTTTGGTCCCCTTCCATGGTTGGCGGTTGGGGTGTGGTCTCCTCTTCCCGAAAAGTCCTGTCAATTACTGTCCCCACTGCCAGGGTCATCTGTCATGTTCAAGCTCATGTCTTTGGTTTTTCTGTCTGCGTTTGGCACTCATACATATATATATTTCAAATTTAATAAAAAAAAAACACAAATTCCCATCAAACTCACAACTCAGTGGAGTATTTTGTCACATTTTTATATCTAAAAAGGCAATAGAAACGACTCTTTCAGCTCAAGGCCTTGATGACTCCTTACATTCGGTCTGTCTCAAGGTGGGTTTGAGGTTTTGCTGTGAACGTGTGGGTGGTGAAAAAAAAAAAGAGTCTTCTCAGAGGACAAAAATGATAACCTATCATTTTTTAGCCTCAGTTCTCAGCCTCTTGAGATAGATTTGTTTTCAGCAGAGCGTCTCCAGCAAAGTCTGAAGGTCTCAGAGGGGCCATGCAGCAAGGCCAAGACTAAATCCTCTTCAAGTTTCCTCTTATTTGTCAGCTCTGGTTTAGCCTCTCGTTCAGCCACCTTGCAGTAGAGGACGGAGAAAGTTTAGTTTATCAGCTTCAAAACACCGTCCTGGTTGAAGACAAATGGTTTAGAAAAAAAAAGCAGCTGAGCTCCTCTGACCCCAAAGCCTGATTATGACTCAAAGTGCTGAAAATTCACAAGAACCAGTGTTATATTTTTGTGTAATTTTCATGTTTCTCTCATTTGGGATAAAAATGCACCGTTGCTTTACAGGAAATACAGACAGACACACATCATGTAATTGCCTCTGTGTCTGTTTGATCTCTCAGAAAGTAATATTAGATGCCCAATTTTTGGAATCAATCTATTTTAAAATGGTCGACCCTTATTCGAACTTAAACACAAAAATGAAGCCATTTTTCCAGAATTGGAGCTAAAATTAAACACAATTTAAAACTTTGATGTGCAAGGCAGCTGGAGTCATTTATTCCTTACGAAAAGCTACTTTCTGACTTTATCTGGAAATACAATAAAGTACGTTTGTGTTGCAGCAAGGCAATTTACAAAAGAAAAATCATGAAGTTAATTTGCTTGTGTAAAAAAAAAGAAGTGTACAGTTACCTACAACTTATTGAATTACTTAGTATGAAAGCTCGTGTAAGAAAAGACCTTAACCTGAAGTTTGAACCAGCGACAGAGAATAATAGGCTCTCAGTTTTAGTCGTAGTCTTGCAGCAGTTAAGGAGTCAGATAACAATTCAAGGTCTGTCCTGCCGCTCGGCTGAAACGATGCCTCCTGTTTAATGATTCTTACAGATGAATCTTTAAAAATTGAAGTTGTGGCTTTCTCTCACAAAGAGCCAAACTTTGAACTCCAAGACCATACAGACAAAATACCAAATCCTTATTCAGTCACAGTTTTTGCTCTGTGCTCCATCAGGTGCATCCTCTTTTGTGAATCCTGCCTCTCATCTGCGCCGGTGGTCGCCGCATGTTTGCTGCAAACAAAATGCTCGGAAATATAAGACCAGGAGCCAAAAAATGTTGGGAGTATCTGAGGTCATCTGTTGTGGCTTTCAGACATTTTCTGTCTGTGCGTCAGATTACATCTACTTAGACCTGCTATTATAAAAATGCTGAAGTCTGGGAGGGAGCTTATGTATTATATGCCTCCAATAAGGGAATTTAAAAACGCTTACATGCTGTTAAACATCAAATGCCCCGGAATAATGAATGCATTTGACAGTTTTTCCAAAATGTCTTACTTAGCTCCTAGTAAAAATGTATCAGCCTTTGTGTTCTTTTTTTTGCCAAATTAGAAGATTTTCTAAGCAACTAGTTGCATTTCATCCCGTCTACTCAAGCAACAGCTTGTAGAAAATCAGGGGGTTGATGTTGCAGCCAAGCAGCACAACAGGCAGAGCTCTCACAGAGAGAGAGGGTTGCCAATTCTTTTGCATTTTGCTCAGAAGTTATGGGATCTTTTGAAGCCCTATAATGATGCCTTTGGTGAAGTTATGCTTTGTTTATACACAGCAGGGAAAATGAGCATAAGCAGCCTTTTAAGGCTCACATAAAAAAATAAAACAGCCAACCTCAAACACTTTCAGAGTTATATGCTTAGATTTCATTTTCTGGATCAAATGTATGTAACTGCATAAAGGGAATTTTTGTATAATGTGTTTTACATGTTAATACTTGACTAAGAATCTTTAACAGAGAGGTGGGCATTATGAGGTTTGATCTGAAGCCTTAAGGCAACGTGGGTAACACTTGCAGAAGAAACTCACTGTATAACCACATATATACTGTACCTGACACCCACCCCCAAAGCTACAAACAGGAATCAGTTTAGAAAATAAATTCCTATTTTAATTAATGTTCTGCAACACCTCAAAGGACACTGAACAAAGGAATGTAAACTTCTTTACAGATACTATCTAAATCCATCTGCACCGACAGGCATTATGTCTCCAGACGCACAGGATGTCTACTTTGAAACCTTCAGATTAAAAGCACCTTAAGAATGTAGCACTTTTTTTTTTTACATTTGCAGGGATTAAAGCAAACTGCAACTAGTTACAGCTAATGTATGGGCTTAAGAGTGGCATTTCCAACCAACATGAATTTGTTTTAAGAACTATTGACAAATAAACACAATTAAAAAAACTGTTTTCAGGTATCTGTATCTCACAGAAATACATATTTAGCCATTCAGTGCACTTTTTCTGAAACATTAAACCTCACTGAAAGACAGCTGTGACTTGGTTGGTGAAGTGTAATTGTAATTTATGTTCAGTTTCACTCAGAAGCAACAGGTTTTAGAAATAACATAAAAGAAGTATACTGAACTATGTGTGTGAAAATGTTCAGTCTTTTATAAAGTCTTAAAGTTTCTGGTTCCTTAAATGTCCTACAGCTTCAAGCCCTTTTTTCTTAAGTCTTCTTTAGCTTCTTTGATCTGCTCCTGGAGTTCTTTGGCTGCTTCTTCACAGTCATTGAAGGTGGCCACCCGGTATCCCACCGTGGCCAGGGAGTAGCAGCCAAACGCCACCAGCAGGTAGACGGGCATCGGCCAGGCGACCTCTCGGTACGTCCGCGGGAGACTCAGGTCCAACAGGTCGAAAGTGACCAAAGCCCAAGCTGCACCCAGCAGCGACACGCCGAACAACCACTGCATCAGTTTCGTCATGGTGAAAAAGTTTCGGACGGAGCTTTGCAAACGACCTACCAGAGAAAACAGTGTTAGCATAATGTAGCAACCGGTTAGCTTGTCGAGCTAAAACACACCGAAATAAAACAAACAGCACAAAGTTATATTAAGTGAAATAGTCCCACGAAAGCAACACACTTGCGAAAATAAAACGTGTATAAAATAATTGTGTTCGTTACATATTAAAGACAAAATAAGCCAGCATGTTTACCTCCTTTCAAACGCCAACTCAGCTCTGCGCGGATTAATGACGTCGCACGTCGCGATGCATTGTGGGAAATGTAGTAGTAGTTGTAGCGCTCTGAAAAGTCAACAAATCAGCTTTAATTTCTGTTTTCAAAACGTCAATAACCTTTTTTTTTGTCGCTGAAATAATACATTTTTATGTATATTTCTTTCAATATATGTTTAAGCTAAACCCAAGCATCCTAAATATAAAAAACATTTTTTTCCTATTTTTAATTTTTTACATCTGTTTTTTTTATTCTTTTGCATAATTTACACATATGTTTGCACATTTATATGTTCCTAAAAAGTGACAATTGTATTTAACAGTTTTTGTGTATTTATTTTATTGTGAACCTTGCCCGAGTTTACACTTTTTTTGTTTGTTTTCACATTTTTTGTCATATTTACTTCAGTCTTTTAGCTTGTGAAATAAAAATGGAACTCATAGGGCTCAACAGATATTGATCAATTTGTTAAATGCCCTAGGTTGAATGTGTTTGGGATTTTGTACACTTGAATGAAGTCTGCGTAAACAGTGTTAAGAAAAGGAAATCCTATTTATTTCTTATGAGTGATTTTTATGAAGTAGGCCTACATCAGTATTCAGCTGTGATAAATACACAATTATCTGCAGTTCAACTGAGTCATCTATGAGCCTCCCCAGCCAAGCTATTAACACAAATTAGACTTCTAACTCTTTCTCAGGGTTAGTTTTCTCATTTAGAAAAGCCATTCTCCAAATTACTGTTGCTAAAAGCTATCTACGTTGAGTGAGGAATCCAACAACAGTTTAATTAGGCTCCACAGGGGGCTCTCCTTTAGTGCTGTGTGGTATGTCTTTTCATTCAGGGCTGTGAACTGACCAGGTGCAGAGGGCACTGATTTCTCCAGGGTGAAATCAGGAGCAGGAGATGTAAACAACATTCACTGAGCTGGGGAGAGGGATACACTAAGCAGCCACTGAGAAATAAACATCATTCTTTAGGGAAAAATTGAGAGTTATTCTTAGGAGGGTGGTGTTTATGTTTGTCTACATTTGTGTTAATATTGTGAGTGACGGCCTGCGCGCCTGCTGGAGGAGTGGAGGGTGTGTTTCTTCTGTTTATGGAGACTGTAGAAGGCAAGACTGGAAAATAATCTGTGTGCCGGGTGAAGTTTCTGCAAGTGAGAATCAATAATGTTAACTTGCCCAGTTTGCTTTGACGAGCATTTATGAGTATGTTGGGTCTTTAGATGAAAATTGTACGTTTGCTGAAAAGTCTCACTACAAAGAAAAGCCTATGAGTCTGCTTCAGCATCACATAGGAACATTGCTAAAGTTTGTACTCATATAAACTCAATCAAGATTTAGGTGATCAAATAAATCTGTGCAGATTGGGTTAAACAGATACCAAACTACTGTAGTAGTGCTCAGTTTGGTCAAAATTAAACTCCATCTCCATCTGTACTTGTTTATAGTTAGGTTGTGAAGGCAACAGGTCTAGAAACACAGACATCCCTCCCCTCGAGGTGTTCCCAGGCCTGAGAAGATCCCTCCTGGGGTCTCCTACCAGTGGGACATTCCTAGAACACCTCTAAAGGGAGGTGCCCAGGAAGGGAAGCATTTTTCATCAATTTTTCATTCAATTGTGTCTTGTTCTTTCAGTCATAATCCATTCCTAATAACCACAGATGTGGGTTAAAATGTAGACAGACCAGCTTTGCCTTTCGACTCAGCTCGTTCCTCACTGTGACCGACCAAAGCAACACTCTCATTACTGAGGATGAGGCTTCAATTCGTCGATCCAACTCCCGCTCCATATGACCATCACTCATAAACAAGACACACAGATATTTAAACTCCTCTTCTGGTGGCAGAGACTCCTCCCATCACCACCCGTTTCTGGTCGAGGACCATGGCCTCAGACTTCAGGCCTCCACATACTCCATCTGAACTGCTGAAATCAGCTCTCATTGTCTCAGCTGGATGATGAAAATCCTGTCATTTTGTTCACAGCTTCATGTCTTCCACCCCCTGCTGCCTTTTGCTTCAAATAGTTTAAAAACAAAAACAATATGCTTCCAGCATCTGATTGTCTGCAGAAAAGTGTGTAACTGGGACAGATTTGTGCACAAATAAAGACTGATTTCAGCATTTTGTTTTGTTTTACCTCGGGTGCAAAGAAACCCTGTGCAGTGACGTATACCACAGTGGGAGGGGTTAGAAGAACTGACTCCTAAACCGATGCTGTTTAAAGCTCTATCTACAACAGGTAAGATAATATTTGCTCATAACTTTTCCACAGAAGCCCACTTCAGGTGATCTGAACTCTAATGCATTCAACCTGATATAGTTGCTCCATAATTTGATCTGATCTGATTTACAGCCTGCTGTCAAGTGTGAACTTGACTGGACTGACACAATAAACTCACTTCAGCTGGGATTACCCGTGACATATGGCGTTATTACATACATCATGTCTGAACTGTCGCGTCTGAGCAGCAGTGTGAGCGTGCGTGACGCTCAGTGGGAATGGTCAGGCTGGCTTTTCTCAGCGTATCTCCCTGCCAGCTCCTGTTCCGTTCCAGTACTTCAGGAAACCTGCGCTCCAGCTGAGAAGGCCTGGCAGACACAACACAACAGCCTGCGAGCGGGAGGGGCACGAAACTGAGAAAATGAGAGCGGCAGAGACACCGAGACACAAAGACCGAGGCCGGGGCAAACAGAACAGAGGACATGGGTTCAGAGTGAAGGAGCAAGAGGGGGCAGAGGAGGGCCAGCAAATATTTTTTGATCCAAAAAGGGAAAATAGTGAGCAGAGAGAGGGGAGGGGGGCATTTCATGGAGCGAAAATAAAGTCTGACCAACCAAACTGCAACAAGGAGAGGGAGCAGACAGCAGAGAGCTTTAAACAGAGAGGGGTGAAATTAGGGGATTTGCAGGTGCAGCTTGAACATGGAGTGACCTTAATGGTGCGTTAAATCCAGCTGTTGCTTCTCCAGACTGTTCCTCAATCCCCACACATCCAGCTGGACCGCAGCACCTCAGTTCCCACAAAAAGAAGAGGAAAATATAGCCTGAGGAGAACGGCAGAGCAGGGAAGAGGGAAAAAAATAAACCCATGAAGACAGGTTGTGAAAAGTGACAAAAGCAACGTCGAAGGAAATTTATGCGCCTCGGTGGCAAAAAATAGAAGTGACTGCATGTGATTCCAGGACGACAGAGCAGATAAGAAGCTTAGATAAGACAGGGGAAAAAATGGTAACTGAGAGTTCTGTTGACTCTATCTTTCTGATTTTGTCAATATTAGTGAAGTGTAAAGACCTGATAAAAATGTGTGCAGCTAAACAGCCGTGTGAGGATCAAGATGTGGATAGATAACATTTTTCAAGTTTGTGAAGCAAAAACAGAGACACGAAAAAAGAGAGAGAGAGAGAGAGAGAGAGAGAGAGAGAGAGAGAGAGAGAGAGAGAGAGAGAGAGAGAGAGAGAGA
>JAUBOC010000149.1:5863286-5874252 GCA_032275365.1 Anablepsoides cearensis | reverse complement strand
TCACTTTTTAAATGGAATTACTGAAATAAATCTACTTTTTCATGATATTCTAATTTTATGACCAGCACCTGTACTTTCACTTGTTCCAGGTATAATCTTGTATTGACATATTTTTAACACAAGGAGGCACCAATCTCATTTGAAGTTTCTTCACTAAAAAAAAAAACTTGCTTCATGATTACACTTTGGGTGTGTTGTCACGTGACTGCAGGTCGATAGCTTCTGATTAGACAAGTTATTTTGTTCTGCTTCAAAAAAACAACAATTGATTCATTTAAATAAGACTAAACTTCAATCTTGTGTTTTTCTGTCAATCTAGCAGTTTGTTTTTCTTTGTCTCTAACCTGTTATCTCTTTTCTAATTATGTCAATCTGCAAGTAGAGGAGTCCTCTTGTCTTAAAGAAGAAATCATTAAGATTGTGATGCAGTCAGCTGAATAAAAGGAACTTTTAAGTGGACCTTAACAAAAAAAACAATGTTAAAATAAAGGCCTATTAGAGTTTTAGACTGAGGTCATGTTATGATAAGAAATTATGAAGTTATAGTCATTTGGTCAAATATTTCTAATTCAATTTTTAATACAGAATTTCACTTAGTGCTTAGAATATGTGTTGTGTATGACTGTCAGCTACTACCAGACCAAATTTTAGCTTTATATCTGTAAATTGAACCAAGTTAAAGCTATTTTTGTGTTGGCTAATGCCAGTTAGCGGTGGCAGCCATCTTGAACTGGGTTAAGTCTAAAAGTTAATCAGTTGCAGATGTAGAGCAAATATATAACTTTCTGGGAGTTTCTTTAAAATCAGTATCTGGTGATTTTGCTAACAGGCAAACAAGATTGACCCCTAAGGTTTCAAGCAAAGATGTCATGCTCAAATGTTGAGGCGGATGCTCAGCTACATCAAATTATAGCTTCATATGTAAAAAAAAAAAAAAACAGTCTGAATTGTAGCTATTTTTGTCTTTTCCCATTTTAAATTGGGTTGAGTTTAAAACGTTAGTAAGCTGTAGAGGTCAACCCAATGTTTAAGTTCTGAAAGTTTCATTTAAATCCATTCATCTGTTCATGAGATATTTTGCTAACGGTACAGAAAACACACACAGACACACAGATAAACTTTATTGTACAATCTTAGCCTGCAGGCGATGACAGAGTCTTTTGAGGTAATTATGAGTTCCTCCTAAATGACAAAGTTGACTTCAGGATCCTGCTGAAGCTGCCGCCCCTGGCTGTCTGTGATGGTGGGTCCAGTTGGTCCATGTGAGCTTGACTCACAGCAGCAGCAGCAGGAGCGGCGCAGCAGCAGCTGGGCGGTGCCTCAGTATAAAACCTCGGCTGTTCTTCTCTCACACCCCTGCACTCTTTCTGCTCTCCTCTGCCGGACCCGTCTCAGCTCTGCTCGGTAAGAACTAACGGTTTCACACCTGTGGTTCTGTCAGGATCCTCAGGGATTGCTATGGATTAACTGCTTTTATGTGGTGCCTGTCATTCTACTCACCTTGTTAATGCTAAAATTGAAACAGAAAAACTTATTTTCTGCTCTCCAGCACTACTTTGAAACATTTTTTCATAAGGTGAAGCCAATTTATTGTCTTTCATTCAGTTCTCATTTTGAGTTTAACAACTTTTAGGGCTTTAAACTAACTTTTCAAGAATTACAAAGTCAGTATTTTAAAGATTGGGCAATATTTTTTTTTTTACTTTTTGCACTGTACATGTCTCAGACGTGCACTGTGGGGTAATATCAGGGTGTGGCTGGACTGTGGGCAGGCACACACGTGTTCCGCTGCTCGCCTTGAATCCCACCGTTCGGGGCCTCTCACTTCTCAAGTTTTCCACTGCCTCTCAGGCAGAACTTCTCCTTTTTTTAACTGTTGCCACAACAAAGCAACAGCTTCTGTGGGGTTTGAGTTGCAGGAATGCTTTATTTTTTCGGTCTGGAGCTGACAATTATTGTTATCTTTGTCTCTAACGACATAATAACATACCTGACATGACATAAGTGTTTATGAGGATTACTCATTTGTGGGAGAGTGAGGAAAGCTTTTTTGTTTATTGGGGAGAAACTTAGTTTGGTTCACAATCTGAGCTCAGATGAGGTTTTTAAACTCTCATCTGAGAGCCTCTTGTCGATTATTATTATTTGAATGAGATTAAAAAATAGAACTTCATTTAAAACCTGTGACATAAACCTAAACTTTGAATTATCAGGGCTCACATAACTTTTTTTCTGCTTTGTTTGATTGTTGTTTTTCAGCCTAAACCCATCCCAGCAGCCATGCCTTCTGATTTGGAGACTTGCATGGAAACACTCATCAAGGTGTTCCACCGTTACGCCTCTAAAAGCACTTCCACTCTGAACCGCAAAGATCTCCGGACGCTGATGGAGAACGAGCTGTCCAACTTCCTGAAGGTGCGGAAGGACGTTTGACTCATCTCCGTATTGTTTCATCACTTGCTGATGCAGCATTTTATTTCTGTCCTCCACAGTCTCAGAAGGACCCGGCTGCCGTAGACAAGATCATGAAGGACCTGGACGCCAATGGTGACGGCCAGGTGAACTTTGAGGAGTTTGTTTCTCTGGTTGTTGGACTGTCCATTGCCTGTGAGCAGTGCTATCAGACGCACCTGAAGAAAACTGGAAAATGTTAAAAAAAAGTTAAGAGAAGAGTCAGCTTTTGTAAAAAATAAAAAAGTGTTTTGTTGATTAAATCGTGAACAACTTCAAACCTTTTGTGTGTGTTGCTTTCAATCAAGACATTTCATATGATTTGCCTTTAAAGCTGTTGCTTTAATCATTAAAAGTAAACAGTATTGCCCTTTGACCCCCCTTGAGATCCCTCCCTCGGGAAGCGAGCCATGAAAATAGGCGTGATCGTGTGACTCGAGCCTCGCTGAGCAAGAAAAAAAAAAAAAAAAAACAGGTGAACTTTGCTTTTTCCCCTTTTCATAAAATCCTGCTTATCACCGCCGTGAGGAATCTGCTGAATGTTCCGGGCACAAACACACCCCTGTGTGAGCGTTTATCTCTCAGCACATGTTGCAACTCTGCGTTAAGAGAGACAGTGGTTTCTTTTAAAGCGGGATGATTAGAAGCATCTAATATCTTACCTGTTGCAGATAGCTCTTTGGATTCAATCAGTTTAACAGAGTTTAGCTGCGGTGAATTTTTGATGCATTACTGAGTGCTAACTATTAGCTATTGTTGGTAAATATCTCATAAGCCATTTGACAGATTTAAATGAAACTCACAGACCACAGCCAACTAACATTAGAAAACACAAAAAATTGCTATAAAATAAAAAAATGCATATATTAAATTCTAAATTTGTGTGGAAGTGGCTGAACATTTTAATACTGCACAGTAATAAATGAGTGTAAAACGTTCAAATTAATACTTTCTGTCTGACTTTACAGATATAGATTGATATGTTCCTTGTCAGCGGGCAACATGCATTGCTTCAACCAAAGCTAAAGCCTTGGATTTCTTCAGTCACACCTTTTGGCACAGCGTAGAGGAACAGGGTGTACAGAACTGTTTACTTCCTCACAAAAATCTTATCATTGTGATTCATGTCTGGTAAAAGTTGCTTCACGCTTAATAGAGGAGAAGGGCAACTCCTCTGCTTCCCACAATTTGGATTTGCCCATGAGCAAATACATATTTTTATTTTATTATTATTTTACAAGCAATCATTTCAGTTTTTGTATTCACAGATGTGCAGAAAGAATATCATCTTGAAGGATAAATACTGTATCAGTCCCAGTGGTGTGGGCAGAACTGAGACTTTCTGCCTGCAAGACTAAACTCAGAAAGGAAATGTCTTACATCACTGTGGGGAGGGATTTGGGTTTTTGGTCTACTGGTGTTCATGGAAACAGAGCAAACACTGGAGTTACTAGGTTACAGTGCTCTGACTGTATGTGTGTGTGTGTTTACAGAAGCACCACGCCCATGTGACCCGCAGCTGAGTGTAGAGACGGGAAATCCAACTTTGTTCACTGTTCCTGTGCAGTCATGGGGTGATTTAGACCAAATAAGTTCTGCTGTGAAAAGAGTAACTGTAACATAAATAGAAATGATTTCAAATAGAAAAGTGCAGTGCATGAATGAAAATAGAATAATAAAAAAAATATTAGTGTTTATCAGAATCTCAAAAGAAAAAAAAGAATCAAGCACGTTCAGTTTTTTTTTCTCAGAGCTCAGAGGCCTCCTTCAGACACAAAGATCGAGACCCTTCTGCCTCGGGCTCCGTCTAATAAAGGAATCCTGCAGACTCTCAGTTCTACTGTCGCTCCAGGCATTCCTCCTCAGGGTGTGTGTTTGTGTGAGGTGGACGATTAACAAACATTCAGATGTTCATACCACACCTGGAGAAGAGGAGCCCCTCTCTGTCGGATCATCTGCTTTACCTGCAGGTATCAGCTCCAGTACATTAAACTATTGTAAATAAATAAAGTTATTTTACTAATAAGGTTGATTTGAATCAGCGCGTTAAACCTCATGTTAGAAAGTGAATGTAACAGTGAAAGTTTTTAATAATGAGCATCATGTACTATAAATATTTAGTCAAGTTCCTTTATCTGAAACATTTACTCACAGTTAAAAATATCTATATCTATATCTAACTGGTGGCCCGCGGGCCACATCCGGCCCATGGGTGACTTCCATGGTTAGAGGTGTCGTCCTGTAACAGCAGGGTTGCCGGTTCGATCCCCCATACCAGCCATCTCAGTTGTTGGGCAAGACACACGCCTTGCCTACTGCTGGTGGTGCCGGTGCATGGCAGCCTCTGTCAGTATTCCCCAGGGTAGCTGTAGCTACAGTGTAGCTTACTGCTATCAGTGTGTGAATATGTAAATGAATGGATAAATGACTGTAATCTGGGATCCCCATGGGGCTTGAAGTACTTTACAAATTCAGGTCACTACAACACGTTGCACAAAGCTAAATATGAGAAATATACTCTGGTTGCAACTATGACTTTTTGCAAGATCCAAAACCATGCAGGAGTCAGAACTCATGCAGTTCAATTTCGCTAAAGTGTGATTTTTCTTTTTTTTTTTTTGTTTAAAATATTTTGTAATCATGTTTATTAAACAAAGTTGCAACTGTTATGCATGCATTTAAGTATGAAATATGTTAAGGTAATATTTAATTAATAAATAAATAAATAAATATGTGTGGCCCTCTCATAGTGTCAACAAAAAATTTCATCATTTGAACTACCCATCCTTGACCTGCTATATTTTTAGTCCACAAGATGGTGTTAGAGTTCAGTTAAAATGATCCATTTAATTTTGGGTATCATGCTAGTTTAATTTAAAAACCATTAGCAATCATGTGTTTTGATGACTAAAAGCTGTTTAAAACAAATATAAAGGTTTCCATGGCTGCTTCCTTCATGTCTGGTTCTTCTGAGTCACAAAAGCAAAAAGTGACAAATTGTTTCCACATAGAAAAAATGTGGTTTAGAAAGAAATGCATGACAGTTTATAACAATAATCTGCACTGGAGTTTGAAAACTTTAATTATAGACTAAATGAACTGTAGTCTAACGAGAGACTGAAAACCAGACCACACATTTATAAAGAAACAAACAAGTTGCAACAGTGCTTTTGTTTTCTGGCCTCACTAAATTTGTAAGGAAGAGTGGAGCCACTTGGGACGTTAACAATCTGCACACAGTGAGTCAGTCAGCCCAATGTTTTCACTTTAGGGTCACGTGCCTCTCCAACAACTCAATAACGAGCGTTCTGTGACTAAAACGTGAAGAGAAAGAGCGCATTGAGCATTTTAAAGCAAATCATTTCTTCATTGCAGCATACAAACCTCAACAGCATGCACAATAACCTTGAGTTATGATTAAATATGCATGTGCAAAAACTTTAATTATCAAAGTTCTTGAATGTTATGAGGCTCTTGACTAAATAATTTTAAGAGGTTATGCAAAATTAAAAGCATCAATATAAAGGGTGCATCAAAATAAATAGTGAAATTATTTTTTATGAACCTGCAAAACAAGAGTTAAAGACATGATAAAGTTAATAAAGTTGGATTCAAACTTGAAGAAAACTTGACTTATCTATCGTTTGTTGTTTGTCATTTATTCTTAAATGCAACTCTGCAGGAAAAAAATGACAAAAGATTAAAGAATGAAAAGAATAATGGAGAGGGAGGAGTAGAGGCAGAGATTCAGGGTGGGGTGAGATATAAAGCATCCCTTACATCCGCCTCTCCATCACTCCTCAGGAACTGATTGTTACCCGTCTGACATCTCAAGCTTTGGTGAGTAAAATAACTTTAAAATGATGTTTTATTTGTTTGATTTTAATCACTATTATCTGATGGAAACTTTTGTCTCATTTTAGACACCTTTTATTCCAATACTAAGGATATTTTTAGATGAGCTGCACAGTTTAAAGTTATTTTAATTGCAAAAAACGAACTGTGAAGTAATAAATGCAATATTGACCAACTCGTTACACCACATTTACCCAGTTCCACTCAATAAAACCACACTTCTTAACTTATTATAGGGATTTCTTGCTATACACGCGTAATAACACACTGAGACAATTAAAGGTGGAAACATGCAGCACCATCGTTTTCCTCCACAATTCCCATTTGTTTACGAATCCTCTGACACCACAGTTTCCTCTGCTAACCAAGCTCCAGGGAGGAACCAGCATCTGAGTCACAACCACTTCTGTCACATTTATGGACTCGATGGAGTGGAGATAATAAAACATAAAACATGGTTTATTTATTGAACAGTTTATGATTTTTCAAAGCGAACCAACTGAAATCATATATTAAAAAAAGCTTCATTCAGGATCTCTTTCTTTACCTGCACCTGTTGATCTGAGGTACCTGTTTCCATAACAATGTCCCGCGTCACTGAAGAGACGGCGCTTTAGAGACCGTACGGAGTGAAGCAGGATGGAAGAGGCCCCAGGTGGCTTATTTTTAAACTGCTCAATGGAAAACTAGAAGAAAAACAAACAGAAATGTGTAGGTTGAAGCTGTGTCTCCTCACACGTTCTATAACTTCTCTCGTAACCACCTACAGCTAAATGATGGCCATTAATAAAAAGCTAATTTGATCATAATCTATCTGCAGTAGGACCTCAGCCTGAGTTTGAGTCTTGACTGTGTGGAAACAAAAAGAAAGTTGTTAAAAAAATTATATTTTTTAGACAATGAGGACTTCTTTGCACAGATTTCACATTATGTTCATGTTATCTTTATTTTGTTATATATTTCTTCCCTGTTCTCTTAGATTAGATCATGTCTGACATCCAGAAGGCCATGGCCCTCCTCATCACCGCCTTCACAAAATACGCAAGCAAGGAGGGAGACCAGGACACTCTGAATAAGGAGGAGCTGAAGGAGCTTCTGCAGACTGAATTTGGAGATCTGTTGTGCGTAAGTGACCTTTGACCTCAGCCTTTTTTCAATCCTGCATTCCCATCTGGATCCATGCAGATATCAATCAGTCCACGGTTCTTTCAAACTGTTTTTCCGGCCACGATCAGGCTAATGTGTTTGTTTTCTGCAGAAAGCCAACGACAAGGAGGCAATCGACCGCATCTTCAAGGACCTGGACACAAACAAGAGCAACAGCGTGGACTTCAGTGAGTTTGTCAACCTGGTGTGCTGCGTCACTCAGATGTGTCATGAGTACTTCATTTCTAAAAAGTAAAAGCATCCCAGCGCCACCTTGAGGCCAACTAAAGGAGCTACCTTTCTGTAAAAGAAGACTGAATTCCCAGAAAATATTTTGTCATGCAAAATTGAATAAACATTTTCTCTTTTTAAACACTATAATTAACTACTTTGTGTTTTTTTGGCATGAATGTAAAAACAACAGGGTTTTTTTGTCAGGCAAATGCACAGCAGAACACATATTTAAGCACTTCAAATAACAATGTTTTAACATGTGATAATCTTGTAATAATAATCTTAGAATGCGCCAAAGATCCTTGTTTCTCATAAAGTGCAAGAGTTGTGCTGTGCATCAGTAAAATATTGGCTTTGATGCAAACTGTTCAATGTTGGCAACTTGTTTGCTCAATTTTGTTTATCTGTATTGCTTTTTTCATTGGCCATTGGTGCATTAACAATGATAAGAATTAAAAACAATATTTAAACATAATGCACTTACGAGGATAATCACAAGCCCTGAAGCCTGAGAGCTGAAAGTTTTTATTTCAGATGTTTAGTTTTGGATCAGATTACTTCAAATAACCTAAAATAAGCTACATGACAAAAATTAGGCTGATCTAGAAAAAAAAGGGTTAAAAAGTTAAAATTAACCATTTTAGAAAACCTAAAAATCAAACCCTGAATATTCGCTATGAAACAAATTAAAGCTTTGTCTTAATGTAATCTATCTTTTTTATGCACAGTAAAGCACATTATTACCAGTGTTTTGTGGTAAATTGGCTACAAAAAAATAAATAAATTGTACTAATATTGTAACTTTTAAGAGTTTGTGTTTAGAAAATTATAATAAAAGTGGTATATTGTTACTTTATTTATTTTTCTTTTTGTTTCTTTTTGTTTTGTTTGTAAAACCACAGACTTGCAACTAACAAAAAATAAAATAAAAAATAAATCATACACACATTTTGAGAAAATAAAATGAGTAAAATGTCATTCAGTTGGGGAAACTTTATTTATGGCGAGCAGGTTTATCATATAATAGCAAGACAAGCTGAAGCAAATAATCAGTTATTCAACCCTTTTTAATTGTTGCAGGTCAAAAATTGCATGTTTCATGTTAATTGGAACAGCACTGCCCAAGAATAAAAAGGCAAAAGTTAAAAACCTTATTTGAATATTTCATTGCTTTTAACAGTTCATGATGTAACTACTGGGTATCTATGATCACATATTTGTTATTTAAAGTGTTCTTGAGGATTTGAAACAATATTTAAAGTATTTAGATTTTTATTTCCCCCCTAAGACACTTCTGATAATTGAGGAGGCAAATAAAAGATACATTGGCTTGCCATACAGCTTCCGCATGTCACGTTGAATAGCCGTGACTCGTGACGTAGTGGAGGGGCGTGTTATTACCAACAGAGTCTGTCTGTTCGGAGCTAGCGTAACAAGAGGGACAGACCCCAAGTGTTGTTTTGAATTTGCTCGAAAACACCGACTGCGGGAGGGGGCTAGCGCCTGTTAAGAAAAAGATGGCGGATGTTGGAGACGAAGAAACTCGGCCAGGTCTCCCCACGGCATTCCACAATGGTCCAGTTGTGGGCTCATCCACGGCGGGCACTGCGGGCCAGAACGCTGCGACGGTAGCGTCAGGTCCGCGGATAGTTCGGATCGTCAAGTCGGAGTCTGGCTATGGTTTCAATGTTCGCGGTCAGGTCAGCGAAGGGGGACAGCTCCGGAGCATCAACGGGGAACTGTACGCTCCTCTCCAGCACGTCAGCGCTGTTTTGCCCGGAGGTGCAGCAGACCGAGCGGGGATAGCGAAAGGTGACAGGATCCTGGAGGTGTAAGTCAGCGTTTTCTCTCCAATTAGCAACCGAGGCTACCTAACCAAATTAGTTTAGCATCTGTATGCATTAAAATATTAAGCTCGTGTAACAGTTTTAAAAGCCACTCACCTAAACAGATAGTTAATTATTCATTCTGTGGGTATTTGAGTTCAGTATTATGAGACTAACCCACGGAGCTGGTGAGTCTAATGGAAAGCTAACCAGCTTACATAAGTTGGACAACAGCCTGTGCATGTTGATTAGCTTTAGCTAGCAAGCGAGCCAGGTAGCGTCTGTTTTCAGCTAACTTGTTCGATGGGCACTCCGGTGTATTAGCACTGAATAAAATAACTTAGCTGCCTTTATAAACAAGTGTTGTCATACATATTGGAGGTCATTTGTGTTTAGAGCAACGTTGTATCGTTTTGGTTTGGTGAGAAACCTTCACAGACGATTAGCCCGGCTGTTTACATGGGAAGCTCAGCTGACCCTAATGCTCGAATCCGTGCAATTAAATGTTGCTATAACTGTGTGTGTTTCCTTGAAGGAACATTGAAGTTGTTGGCCCAGCATGAGCTTTGAAATAAACAAAGAAATCACGCATCACGTATAGTTTCCTTAACTGATGAAAAGGAAGAACAGAAACAGAAAACAAGGAACTCTGATCTAATTGTACTTGCTGATGCATCATTTTGTTTTTGACTCCTGGCCTGTGTTTTGTGCATTTAAGCATTGAATCTCTTTGGTCATATGACAGGACCAATAGCTATCATGTGATTTATTATCCAGTTTGACTGTTTTGCTGAACTTAACAAGATTCAGCTGATAAATGTCAGTATGTTATGACAAAGGCTCCTCAAAAGAGGGGAAAATATCATCTATTGTTTATTAATATGTAATAATGTTTTGTCAAACTCCACATTTAATTTTCTTTTATGTATAACAGAATATTTGCATTGTTCTGTTTCTATATAGAATTGTCTTCACTGTGATCAGTCTTTAAACACATTTTGGATATTTTGACCCATAATCTTTAGAATATATAAGTTAAGGAAATTGTTAGCGTATTGAGAAAAATGTATAGTTTTTGCAGTAACATATGAAGAAGTGCTTATTGATCTCTATTTTTTTAGACAAGACACTGCTAAAACATTTAAAGGAAAAAGTAAATATTTGCAATATTTTATACACTAAATACTAATGCATTCAGACTACTAATTCAGTGGTCTCATTACTCTGGTTTAAAACTTGCCTTATTAAAATCCATTCATACTTTTTATTTTTACTCCCGCTCTTCCTGTCTGGGTGTAGGGAGCTGGTGCCTGTCACCAGAAGTCACTGTGCAAGAGGCGGGGTCCATCCTGGACAGGTCCCAAGTTCATCACAGGGCCACATACAGTGGGGAAAATAAGTATTTAGTCAGTCACCAATTGTGCAAGTTCTCCCACTTAAAAAGATGAGAGAGG
>JAUBOC010000149.1:5845878-5863186 GCA_032275365.1 Anablepsoides cearensis | reverse complement strand
AGGCCTCTTTCATCTTTTTAAGTGGGAGAACTTGCACAATTGGTGACTGACTAAATACTTATTTTCCCCACTGTATAGACAAATGACACAAACAAGTTAATGAACCTAAAATGCATGTTTTTGGTCTGTGGGAGAGAAAACTCATGCTTACTAGTAGAAACTAAGTAGGTGATCAGTAATTCAATATGATCCTTCCACAGGTGTATCTACAGAGAAATCCTCTTACAAGTTTTGTTTCCTCTAGTTCAAAGTCTTTTTCTGTTCATCTTGGCACAAACTGTGTTGGACATTTCACAACTATGCAGAGTGTGAGAGCTTAGTCTTCTTGGGAGGAGAGAAAGCACAATGTCGTCATTGCATAATGGACTCATTGAACTAAAAAAGTAAAATAAACAATGAGACTTGCTTGTAACTTTATTTCATTTATGAAAGCTTCACTTTTGTTGTGTGGACTATAAAGTTATTTTTAGCACAGTTCCTTTTGTACAAATTTGAGCTTTTTAGATATTTTTGTAGCTGTTTCTATCAAACTCAATTCACTTCAAACATTGCATAAATTAAATTTAACAGCATATTGTTGGCATTATCAACCTCAAATTATGATACACATCAACCTTGACTTCAAAGGCTCTTTTTTTTACTTTTCCTCTGTGGAATCCTCCTACCCCACTGATTTCACTGTTTTGAACTTTCAGAGTATCTAGTAATCTGTCATGTCAGTATTTATTCCCACTACAGTACTTCTCCATCTCCAGCTCCTGCATTTGTTTTTTTTTTTAATATACGTTCACTTCCCTCTATTTAAATTTTGTGGCTTACCCTTTCAGTCTACAGTATCACTCAAATATGCATTTATAAACATTGACAGAGAAATAACAGTTAAACATGGGTTTTCTTTTTGTTTTTCTTTTTTTTCCCTGTGTTTGCCCAACTGTTTCTCATGGTGAGATTAACAGAGACACCTGATGCCAGTGCCATCTGCTCCCATTAAAGCCAAGAAGGGAGGGGGTGTGTCTTTCAGCACTAAAGGAAAAGGAAACATAATAGCTGACCCGGCTGCTCTAAGCTCTGTGTGTTAATCAGTGAAGGACAATGCCTTGATATTATGGCACATTACAACTGGACAATGCACTAGAAGCATACTTGGAATATTCATATGCTAAAAATAAGCTTGAGTGGGACTGTAATTATATTCATGAATGCTGCATCTGTGCCAGTCCTGATTGTATCAGGTGCATCGATTGTTAGCTGTGACACTAGTGGTTTATTTTTCTGTGTTCCTGCAGTTTCAATATTTTCTGTTGTTAATTAATTCTGTCACTGTGGGCCACAGTTTGGTTTCAGGTCACATGAAGCTGGTTTTAGGTTGCATAAGGTGAAACTCAAGGGTCATTGTTTTTTAAATGTGAGGTAAAATATCAAAGCAACATCACGTTATTTGATAGTAGGAGAGATCAGAACTGAAATAGCTGGCTGAAAGTATTCTAAAGTTTAAACACAAGTATTTAAAACTCTTTGCTCACTGTTTGTGTTCCTTGTTCACTTTGTTTTGCTCATCTTTTGCCGTGCTCTTGCTGTTCTCTAGGAATGGGGTGAACGTGGAAGGTGCAACTCATAAGCAGGTCGTGGACCTGATCCGCGCAGCAGAGAAGGAGCTGGTTCTGGCTGTGTTATCTGTCCCGCCTCAAGAAGCTGACGGTTTAGAAGGTGGAGAGGATATCCAACCCAACTACGATTACGGGGACAAGCAGGCAGTGCCCATTTCTATTCCCACATATAAGCATGTCGAGCAGCATTCTGAGAGGTTTGTGGTGAGTAATTTTGACTTGTCTACATTGCTTTATTATATTTATTTTTACTTAAAACATGCAGAACAAATGAACAGCCTTTGTGGACATTATAAAAGTAGAAAATGTAATTAACCTCCTAACGTCTTAATGTTTTGGACGTAGGTGTACAATGTGTACATGTCAGGAAGACAGCTGTGCTCAAAACGCTACCGCGAGTTTGCCATCCTGCACCAAAACCTAAAGAGAGAATTTTCAAACTTCAACTTCCCAAAGCTTCCTGGTAAATGGCCCTTCTCGCTCTCCGAGCAGCAGCTGGACGCTCGCCGCAGAGGCCTGGAGGAATATCTGGAGAGAGGTGGGCTGATTATGGTGGTTGCTGTTGATTAAACCTGCTTGTGTTTAAGATGAGAGAAACCTCTCTGTTGTTAATCTCTGGGTTGTTTTGGAAAATCATAGCTCCATTTTGTGATATTTATGTCAGGCCTGCTTTGAAGATCTAAACCTGATTAAATGTGCAGAGTTCATGTAGTGAAGATGGAGTCATTCAACAGCTGTCATCAATTTTCTGAAGTGCTTAAAAACAACAGTGCATCTGAACACTTGAAACAGTGACATAGTGTTTATTTTTGTATTTTTGCTTTGCTCCAGCCTGCCTTATTTTGTACCGTTTTTCCTCTATAATTGTTTCCAGTGTGTTCAGTGCGGGTTATAGGAGAGAGTGACATCATGCAGGAGTTTCTCTCTGAATCAGATGAGGTATGTCATTTCTCCTGTGTGAAGTTGTTTGATTTTGTTTTTTCAGTTTTTTTTCCTCCTGCATACGCCCTGCTTAATAACTATTTGTTGACGATTAAAGCTCGCTGTACAGCATTAATAATGGTTTATTGGCAGAATTTTACAATATAATAATAATCATTGCAAGGTTTTTTCTTTTAAACATTGTGATTGACAGTAGAATTGGATGAAACAAATGATTTTCTTTAGCTTAAAGTTGCAACAGAGAACCTCAGAAAGGCCGGAAGGGGAAAAGAAAACACTTGCTCAGATGGCCTTTTCACAGATTTACTTCATGGCAACCCTAGTTTGGGGGCAGCCCAAGAACTTGCATTCAGGACAATCTTCTGAATAACAAACCTTGATTCATGTGTTGTGTGTTTGGAGACAGATGGGTGGTGGAATTTAGGCCGGGAAAGTGGGTTCTTGCAACTCGCACTGTGACTGGAAAACGTCCATTTTAACCTCTTCTCATCTAGTTCAAGTACAAAAAGTTACTGAAATTACTCAGAAGCTGATGTTCTCAGTAATATTTGAAGCAACAATAATAAAACAATCTAACATTTAAGATTTCTTGCAACTGTTACAGCCCTAAAAACAGCTGCCTAAAATCGTGCAAATGGCCCTGACTCATCAGAACGTAAACACGACACTAGAACCTCCACTGCAGGTTCTTTAGTGTTCATGGTTTGCAGAGATCTGCCTTTTTTGAATTGAGATTGCTTTTGTGCATCTACTGAATGACTGATTAGACTCAAACACTGCATTTGTAAGGCAAATCCTTTGGCTCTTTGTTCTTTCAGCTGTTTCTGAATAGTCTTGCGGTGTGGCAGGGGACGCTTTACATGCATCTGTCATTGTTTCGCTTCTCCTCACAGAATTACAACGGTGTGACAGATGTGGAGCTGCGGATAGCCCTGCCAGAAAAGACCACCATCTCCGTCAGGGTCCGTAAAAACAGTACCACAGACCAGGTGTACCAGGTAAGACCAGCTGTTAAAGTGTAAGTTGCATCATATTTTATCTGCTGCAAACACTTAAGTGGCTTTATTTTGCTTGTTTGTAGGCATTAGTGCTTAAAGTTGGAATGGACAGTATTATGGCAAGCTACTTTGCTCTTTTTGAAGTCATCAACCATTCCTTTGGTAAGAATCTTATTTTGATGCTCTGCTTTCTGAATAAAGAGCATCATCCCACTGCTGAGTTTAGTTTGCAGAGGAATGTACTGTGATAAACTATCATGTATGTTTTTAAAGCCACATGCCTTCCTTCTGTTCTTTGTTACAGTGAGGAAGCTTGCACCAAACGAGTTCCCCCACAAGCTTTATGTACAAAACTACACATCAGCTGTTCCGGGAACGTGTTTAGCGCTCCGCAAATGGTTGTTCAGCATCCAGGAGGAGGAGTTACTCAGAGATAACCCGCTGGCATTGCACTACTGCTTCCACCAGGTAGGGACAATGATTAACGTTTCCCTCAAAGAGTCTTTATTCACATTTAAGTCTAACATGTTTGATTAAAACAAACCACCATAATCTAATACTTTTCTCATAACTATTACTATCAGTCAAGTTCACCTGAATTGGCTTTATTAGCCTCCAAGTTTTTCAAAGTTTGGCAGTGATTTTTTCAGAATGTAGCCACTTGGGAGCATTAAACTTGGCTGCTGTGGATTGTTGTGTATTAACAGTAGTTAAAATGTAACTTGTATTAAATGTTAGGAATTTCTCCTCTGGGTATTTACAAATTAACTAAATAATTACCTTTTATTATGGCTTTTTATTATTAAACATTGTACCAAACAGTCACGAGCTCTGACTGCTTTTTGTTGATCTTGTATTGTGAAATTGGTGTTTTGCACTTCGTCTAATTGTTTGTTTTCTGTAATCTCAGCTGATAAATGTTGTATCTTTCTCTACCACCCTAAACTCACCGCCATATTCCCACTCCCCGTTTGTTCAGGCACTGGATGATGTGAAGAAGGGATTCATAAAAACGGAGGACAAATCCTACCAGCTGCAGAAACTGGCGGAGCAGCGCAAGATGGCCACGGTCAGTACCACAAACCAGCCTTTGTTGAGGGAAGGGATCGGGATGACTGCCACTGTGTGCCTGCTGACCAGAGCCATCACCAAAACGCTTTCAGAGAAACATGGACAGATTAAAAAAAAAGAATCGGAAATCCTTTCACGCTTCAGAAAACGTCTCTCTGTGGAGTAAACAGACATAAAGCCATTTAGCTTATATTGATGTTTGTGGAACATTAACTACAAAAGGTCCTTTTGTCTCAGAGTTCAAACTACATACAGTCACGTTACTAATTCCAGTCTAAAGCTTATAAACAGTAGTATTCTTTAAATGAAGGCAGCATTTTGGTGTTTTTTCCTGTTAGTTTCATGCGGTTTAGATGAAATCCTAATCAAA
Organism: Anablepsoides cearensis; assembly: GCA_032275365.1. Lineage (NCBI taxonomy): Eukaryota > Metazoa > Chordata > Actinopteri > Cyprinodontiformes > Rivulidae > Anablepsoides > Anablepsoides cearensis. The sequence goes on along the minus strand of JAUBOC010000149.1, from coordinate 5,858,198 downwards.
GTTTAAGAATTTAAATGACATATTTAGGTTACACTTTCCTAAAATGTCCTCCTTTATTACTGGTTAGTACCTAAGCCTGTTACGGACATGTGAGGGCTACAATGAGGTGGTCTTCCCCCACTGCTCCTGCGACTCCAGGAGGAAGGGTCACGTCATCACAGCTATCAGCATCCATCACTTCAAGCTGCACGCGTGCACCGAGGACGGCACGCTGGAGGTGAGCATTCATCTTGAGCTGTTTTAAAATACAGAACACGTAGCAAATACAGTTCATTGCCTCCTTTTTTTTAAATATAGTATATATTTTTCAGTTCATTTATAAGAATATTATTTTTTTTAGTTCATATAAAATCTTGACATTAGTTAAAATATTTATTTTCTTGTGTGAAGTAGCACGAGTCTGTCTCTTTCCCAGAACCAGGTAATAACCTTCGAGTGGGCAGAGATGCAGCGCTGGGACACTGATGAAGAGGGGATGGCTTTCTGCTTCGAGTACGCTCGAGGAGAGAAGAAACCTCGCTGGGTTAAGATTTTCACTCCATATGTAAGTGTTTGTTTTTACACCGGGCATGTACAAACACACGGCATGCATGGTTACACAGACCAGCAGCTTTGAAGCATTACATCATCAGTCACCATCAAAGTTAATGGATAGAGATTGATCTCTAATAATATCAAATACCTGCTGTATGACGGCGTTTATGGAATTACTGGAAGCCAAAATCTCAACAACTTCTGGCATTGATTAAAAAAAAAAAAACATTTTTTGACAACTTATTCATTTGGAAGTTAATTTAATAAAAGACCAGAGCAACATCTCCACATGAAGAAAGGCTAAAGCTAGATTTTTTTTACTTCCCCTTAATTCAATTACCCTTTTTCAAGAGGTACATGGGAAATTAAATTGAACCCTGAGGGGTTTGATTTAATTTCAGTATTTAATAACAGGCATGATGTGAACGATATTTGTCTAAGTAATGGTTATCTGTAGAGAAGACACATATATTTGAGTTTACTGTTGGTCAAACTTTTTTTGAAGTTTATTTTTTGGGAGGAGACTCATATTATTTTCATATAGAGCAAACAATTTATCAGCTTTAGGTTGGAGACCTTAATGTCTGCAAAGAAAGACACCTACATTAAATACTCCTCTAGTCTGGCTTAAATGTAATGCCTTGCCATTAAAACTTTGCTAAACTTTTTGCATGTGTTATTTTACAAGTAATTTCCAAAAACCAGATTTTTAAATAGATGCAATTGAATAAAAACAGCTAACAATCTTATTAGAGCAGTACAAAAACATTTTATAGGCTCAAAATAGGACAAATATCATGAAAAAGATTTAAAATTTCATGTCTAATTTCTGATTAAAGCAACAACAAAACAATATTGTTGCTCAAATGGTCTAAAATGTGCTTTAAAAAAGATATTGCTCAGAATGGAGGATTTCCTAGAATAAAAATGTTATTAATTTCACACACCCTTTATTCATGTATTCAGTCAGAAGAAGCAAAAACAACCAACACAAACTTAATTTTGCAGTTGTATTTGATGTCTGAATAACAAAGTCTTTCTCCCTCTTCCCAGTTCAACTACATGCACGAGTGCTTTGAGCGAGTCTTCTGTGAACTGAAGTGGAGGAAACAGGTAAGGACCCCTCCTTTCCTCTGGTGGGAAATGGATGACTGCATGCCAGCTTTGTAGGTCTAAACTTAGCGTGTTCTTACATTGTTCCTCACAAATACAGAAAGAGCACGTTTGCTCGAGTGGTTTTTATAAATGTGAAGTTTTGGATTTTATGTGTAAGTTTTTATCTGTTTCAGGTGGAGGAAGAGGCCTCTGATAAAGACAACAAAAACTGCAGCAACAATGGTAAACAGCTACCGTTTATTCTCCCAGACAGAAAGAAACAGCGCTTTAGTGTGAGAGGTTGGATTTTTATCAGAGGGAATTTGCATTCAGACGTTGTTCTTCTTTGATTGATGCTACCCATCAAAGAACATAAATTATTCAAAAGCATCCTGTCTGATAAAACCTAAAATGTCAAGGGCAGAGCAAGAATTTCAAGTATGAATTGATTTAAAACAAAATATATTTGAACTTATTAGAAGGGAATTCAAGTTGGTGAATTGTTTTAATCTTAACAAGGGATTTAAGATAAGCTTTTATATTTACAAAATATGTTTTGTGTTGCACTTTAGGTTCTGTATTTAACTAATAAAATTCAAGGACAATTTAGGCTGCAATTTAGAGGAAAGAAATTGTTTGTAGAAAATACACTCAATGAGTGTATAAGAGTGCTGAATAACAGCTGAAATGTGCTTGAAGAAGCTGAAACTGAGTTGTTAAAGCTGAAAAAAGGACAAAAATGGTAGCTAAAGGCTAAAAGGAACAAATTCTAGCTAAAAGGTGCAAAATGCTGGTAAAAAAAGCAGAACACTAACTAAATGCTAAAAGAAACAACTCTAACTAAAAGAAGCTAAATATCAACTAAAAGCTAAATGGAGAAAATATTTAATGAAAGCTAATAGGAGCAAAACACTACCTAAAATTGTTAAAGGTTAGCTAAAAGCAGCAAAGGATAAGCTGAAATGAGCAAAACACCAGTTAAAAGTTTAAATTTGCACAAGATTAGCAAAAAGCAGTGAAACCTACGACTAACAAAAGGCTAGCTAAAAGCTGAAAGTAGCTGAACAGTAGCTAAAGCAGCAGAATAGTAGCTAAAAGTAGCAAAAGGCTAATTAAAAGTAATGTAAAAACACAAAAATTAAGAGTTTGATGCATTTCTATGTTGACTTTTTAAATAAAAATAAATATTTTGAAAATCATAAAGTTGTAAAGATTGAAAGCCAAAGTATGCAGGAGTAGTTAGACTGCAAAAAAATTAAATAAATAAAACTTAAAGTAAAATATAAAACTGGAAAACAAAAAGCCAAACATCTCTCTGTGGGTGAAATGTATCAAATAATAACTGATTATATTTGTGCACACGAGGGCGACAGATTTTAGGATAAACGTGCCTCGATGTCAGTCTCATCTGACATCTGATCAGAAGATAGACGTTAAAAATGTTTGTCAACTATGAAGCGAGGCGCAGTCATCAACACGAGAATGTGGACAAACGAGTGTGTGGCAGAAACACGAAGCTTTAGAGTTCCAGGAAAAGGGATGAATAATAAAACACCTGGAGAGAGTTGAGCAGATCTAGATATGATGGGAGGGTATCGTCGTGCAACAAGACGATTGATAATTAAAACACAGTCATCTGGACTGATCTCTGTTGATTTGTGATGTTGCAGCTTATTTTAGTCACATAAAATAAGACGATCAGTCAGACTTGTTCCTCTGAACCGTCCCTGTTTTTCCAGAGTATCTGCCTCCTCTGGAGACGCAACAGAAGGGATGGTGCCACCTAGGGGGCGAAATCGCTACTTCCTAAACTACGTCTGCTGTCACTCAAATCAGAACTGATCCACTCGCATCATCACAGCCACCCCGGACAGCGCCCATCCATTTAAACCACGGAACCCACAGGCGGAGGCAACCCATTTGAGGAAACTGGAAAAGTCGCACTTAAAACAAATCCAGAGACGGACAGAATGAGAAGGAGGGGGAATAAAATCACCATAAACCAGCTATCCATGTAATTTACTAGATCTTCATAGTGTGTGTGTTGTTTTTCCTCCATGCACCTGCCTCTGCGACGTTGGGCTCAACACTAGCAGCTCCTCAGTGGACCAGATGAGACGCGTCAGTTCAGTGGCAGGCTGCTCAGGTTTGACACGGCACAGTGGGAAGCATTGTCGCAAAGCGGACCTCCTCAAAGAAAATCCCATGATAAGAGACGACTTCTGGGATGGAGATTTGACAGTCAGCTTTTCTGACAGACACATTCAGCCCAAATCCTGCAGCTTGAGCCCCGAATGGTGAACTGAGCTGAGATAAAAAGAAAAAAGAGAAGAGAAGGTGGGGAGTCCATCTATAAATGGGTTTTCTGTTTCTTTCACAGTCAAATGATAAAAAAGAAGAAGAAAAAAAGCAAAGTCATGCTTTACACTGATGCTGGACATTAACTTTTTTTTCTATTTCTGGGGTCCTTAGTGTCCTGTCTTTGTCAGAGAATATAAGCAGCACAAATGTCACAAAGGAAGTGGACGTGTTCAGAATCATTTGTATGTTTAACGATCATGCTTCTGATAAAATATAGATTAATATAAGAGCAGTAAAAATTGTTTTCTTCATCTAACTGAGTTGCGTTCAGGATGTATTAACTAATCTCCATTTTCCACCTTGTCATCGGTCTAACCCACTCTGCAGAGTGACGTCTGTTGGCAGGCAGCCATTAATCTCAGCGTATGGATATTTTATCCCCATTGCAAGTGTTTTATAGAGGCTATTTAACCGAGCTTTGGAGCTCAGAGGAGGCGCCGTTGTCCTCCTCCGCTCCGCAGGACTAATCTCCCCAACAAAAAGGTTGATGGGCCAAAAGCGTTAATGTTATTGAAATGTCACATCTTACACGGCGGGGACCCTCACTGACAGATTGTGAATATAAACCCAACAGGATTTATGAGCGTGCGCGGTGAAGTTCTCCGGGCAGGCAGCAGGTGGCAGTGGAGCTTAAGGCGGAATAAGTTTGTGAGCTCAAATGGAAATCTGAGTGTGATCCCCTCTGGGGTCGAAAGTCACCCAAAAGTATCACTCCCCTGCAGTAAGAAGCGAGGGAAGATGACGTGCCGTACAGAAAGTAGAGCGTGAAGCTATTCGACTGCGACCATAGCATCAGTATAATGTCGGCCTCTCACTGTGCGTACATGGATACAGTATTAGTCATGTGCATTAGCGCATAACAGGATTAAATTAACCACACTTGTGAATTTCTGTTATACAGATGTTAGGATTATTTATGTTTTTATTGTTTTGACTATATAGATATTTACCACCTTAATTTCAGCTAATTTCAGCAGGCACACGCTGACAAAAAAACTGATTTTACCTCAGTGCTGGAGTTTTTTGGTTTATCCCATTTAAGGGCTAGAATTAAACTACTAATTCCTTACTGACTTGTTTGTGCTTCACTCACAATTTGGACCAAAAGCCTGAAATTCAGTGTTTTTTTCCCTCTTTATAATAAATTATAGAGCAGATGTTTCTTTTGCCTTCAGGTTTTTCCCGTGCTTTCAGTCAGCTACCTTGGAGCGTGCTCGCGTGTCCTCTGTGTTTATCATTGACATTGCTGATAAGCCTGTAGGCTCTGATTGGATGCGTCTGATGAGCTGTCGGTGTGGGAGCCGGCAAAATGAAGATGGAATTTTTATTTTTTTTGTAAGACCGCAGGGATGGTGGATGAATTTAGACAAATGAGAAGTGTCTCTTTTATGTTTGTTTTTTAACTAGAACCCAGATATCCCCACCTATCCGCTACACTGTAACAGAATTGTATGTGAAGCACAAGATATTTGACATCTAACAGTTGTTTCTCAGTGACACAGCAGTAGCGTGTTGTGTTTTACACACGTATTGATTGTGGAGCTGCATACATCAGGTCATCAGAGATGGTTAATGTTACAGCTGCAGCTGCTCAGCCCTGATGTTTCTGTTTTTTTGAATTAATAATAATTAAATTTCCTGGGAAATAGAAAAGACGGTGTGAGGTTTGTCCTCCGCTCTCGCTCTCTCCAGGTTGGTCTCCAGTCATCGCGGGGGGATGCGGTTGCCGTGGCAGCAACACGTTGCCTCACCGCGCTCAGTGCAGCTTCTGTTCCTTTTATTCCTGTCAGCCAACTGACTCACTCCTCCCAGTAATGTATTCAACGCGGTTAGTTTTTTTTGTTGTTGTTTTGTGTTTGCTGTTTGTTCTTTGTCCCCGTGGCTGCTGTGGAAATGCTTTTTGAAAGCTGCTTTTTCAAAAGAATCTATATGTATATAAATATTTTTGTGGTTTGGTTTGTCTCGTCTGTACCAGGTGCCGCCTTATGCTCCATCATAGCCAGGTTTGTGTGTGTTGTCAGCTGTTTGTTTCATCCATGAGCTAAATGTCATAAGAAAAACAATAAAAATAAGGTGAAAGCGGAGATGTGACGGGAATGTAACCAAGCATGTCTTTAGACAGATGACCTGTGTTTGATGTCGTCAGTCTGTGCTGTTTTGTGGGCCGCCTGCTTTTTTGTTTTGAGATGCTGGAAACCCGGAGTTTTAACTGATTATTTATATATATATAAAAAAAAAACAATTTCAAATAATCCAGGAATGTTTTCTGGTGTAGGAAACGTGATGTTGAAGAGGAAAAAAAAAAAAGTGTGGAGCCATACACAAGGTTTAGAAAGTTGTTTTTTTTTCTTTACCAACTGGATGCAGTTGCTACAGCAACACACCAGTTAACTGCGCAGCATTTCATGATGCTCACTCTCCAGTTTTTAAATGGACTTCAGAGAGGGTTTTTTTTTCCGTCTTTCTTGTACAGTTTTGGTTCAGTCAGAGTCGCGGTATTTCGTCTCTTCATCTGCTTTTTTGTCTGAACTCGGTGTTTGTCGACCTCTGGAAAGCACTGCTGACGTGTCCTAACTTTAACTAACATGACGGGTGGATGTAAGTGTTTGCCTAATCGTACAGTTATGTTTACTGCTCTGGAAAACTAGCTTTTCTGCAGCAGGAAAGCAGTGACCGTAAAACTCCTGAGACTTGTTCATATTAAAAAAGAAAAAAAAGTATTCTTTTAAAACAATAATTTCTCCAACTCAGAACTTTTATTTATTTAAACGAATTAGTAAAATGATTATGTACAAACTTTATGACACTTTTGGCTGTTGATTTAGTTTGGGAAACAGCTACACGGACGACTACCTAAACTTAAAAAGTTGTTTAAAACACATCTGGTTTCTCATTTAATGAGTGTATAAAGACAGCAATTAACACAAGCTTAAAAAATAGTTTTATATCTAAAAAATGTCTTTAAAGGTTTACTAACCAGTATAAAAAAAGTTTAAAAAATGTGTAGAGTAATAAATTGTAACAATATTTTAAATAAAGTTATATATTGGGAAGAGCGTTGATGGTCTGAAATTATTTTCTGTCGTCTGTGGACAATCTGAGCCTGCAGAGTTTCTGTTTGTTTTCTACAGGTTGTTAAATGATGAATCTCTCAGGTTGGGTTTGTTATTGTGTGGATTCTCCTCCTGTCCTCCTGTGTTTAGACTGTCCACCCATAAAGTGATAACAGAGCTAAGCTAACCTCTTAGAGGTGGAAGATGACCAATAATGTTTTATCAAATTCAGTTTTGGACAGAAGTGTATAAAGTTCTTGAAATTAATAACGAAAAGTAAAAATACCTCAACAGAAAAGGACTTTGGTAAATTTACTAATAAGAAAAGTATTTAAAAGTCATAAAACTGCTCACAATAATCGGGAAAATAAAAATACTTTTACACACTAAGAAACCAAGTTTTGTCCACTACGTCAAGTTTAGTAAATGTAAAATAATTTACAGGTTTTCCTTTAAGGAAAATTTATAAATTATTTAAATGTTCTTTTACATGCTTAGGTTGCTCAACAAGGTTTAGTGCTGGTCTATTCAACTGGTGGCCCGCGGGCCACATCTGGCCCGCCCATGAGCCACACCCCACTCCCCCAAACCATTTTATTTATTTATTTGTTTTACTTTATTTAATATAAAAATATATTTCAAATAATTTGTAAATTTACAATTTATGTTTCGATGCAACAAATTAAATTTTTTTGGTACAGGCTACGATGGTTCAGCTACCAAAAATGGGCAACGGCCCCTGAGCTGTTGGCTTTGAGTAACTGCGGCCCCCTGAAGCACTTTAGTTGAATAGTCCTAGTTTAGTGGACCAGGTGACATACAGTAACTTGGTTAAATAAATTCAACACTTAATTTATTTAGAGTGAATAAATCACTCTTTTTATGAAGAGTCATGTTTAAATTTGTAATGTGTAACGGGGTGTTTAAATTTTAAAGTAAAGAAGTAAAAAGTATAATTTTTATCTACAGATTTCCAAAAGAATATACCTATGTATTGTTAAGAAGTAAATGTACTTCTTACTATACACCTCTGGTTTTGGAGTCAGTTCAGTTTAAGATGGAATTGCACAATATTATGCTTTATGTTTTGAAGACTGGCCTAAATGGCTATAACTCTAATTTCTCATTAGTTTTAGTGAGCTGCCAATTGAGGGGAAGTTTTCAGCCACATTATTCCGTCTGTGTTTGTGTATCTGCCTTTGCACAGTAATTCCAGTCATTTCTGCCTCAGTGGGTGGCTCTTCCTGCCGACCGGCTGCTGATGAATGTTGAGTTCGGCTCAGATTGGCTGAGTTGAGGCCCTGGAGCAGCTCTGACAGCAGTTTTTGTTTGTCTCAACACCTTTAGCACCGCGCAGCTCGGAGTATGAGAAGTGAAGCAGAGCAGATATGGCAGCTTGTTGGCAGGATAAATTTCATCTAAGGTGAATAAACGAAGATGAATAGAAATTTAAATGTCATCTTTTTTTTTAGTTAATGAAATGACAGGCTGCTCTGTTGCAGTTCTCTTTTTTTATGTTTTTACTGTGCAGCTCTCATTACAAATTCACATTTCCTGCCTTGCACATAGCCCCGGGTTTATTGTGAAGGGAGAAGCACTTTGCAGAACATTACATGTCCCGGGGCCATGTATCATGATTTGCAGCTCCTCAGGCAGGCACATTATCCTGGCAGAGCCGCGGGCACAGTGACATTTTGATGAGCACGTGCCGCAGGGATCTTAGGATTCGTTCGCCGGTGCAGGAACAGGAACTGTTGCACAGCGTGGAGGAAAAACTGGGGCAGGTTTTAAACTAAAAGTGCAGGAACACCTAATGCAACTCATGGAAACGAGCCCAAACATGTTCTGTGCACCGGTGCTGCTGAGGGGGAAAGTACTCATCTTATTAGATACGACTCAAATGCTTTCACCTCAATTTAAACCCCCCACTTTTTTTTCTTTCTCGCAAAACCATCTGTATTCTAGAAATATTGCAGTTGTTGACAGCATTAGTGAATGCCAGTCATTTTGAAAGTGAAAGTGTTTTTTTTTTTCTTAAAAGTGTTTTGAAGTGTAATCTTCATGCTGACAGAGTAGCTGCTACCCCAAGGTGCGCAATTAGAAGAAATTACAGATACAACACTATCAAAACAGAAAACACATTTTCGTAAAAAAAAAAAAAAAAAAAGCAATAAATAAAAATAAAACAGTTTTTTTTTTGTAGCAGAACATATTGATTGGAAATAGTATTTATGTAAAACTGGCAGCACAGACATAATCATCATCACTGTGTCTGGATGCAGATTTGAAAGGCAAATATGTTTGCATATATTAAAGTTTTAAAAGTTTAATGTCTAATATTCATATGTGCGACTGAGCTCCTCATGCCTACAGATAGAGTGATGACTGAGGATATTAAATTAAAGAAGATGTATTAAAATTGAATACTTTAGCTGTTATATGCACTTTGTTGTGTACTTTGAGTTTTTAGAAGCGTAGAAAATCCAAATTTAGTTTCTCCTGGTGCTGTGTAGCTGTCCTCACTTTAAATTTATTTAGTTTCCTTCATTTTCGAAGATATTCTGAACTATTACGTCACAGTAATTGCAACGGAACTGTCAAATAAGGTCTGGACTTACCAACTATAATTTGGTGGTCTTCATTCAGACTCTGGTTCTGGGTCAGACTCTGGCTCCAACATGTAAGGCTGGATGAACAAATCTTTCCTTGTTGACATCTTTTAATTCATTTGTAAATAAAAAGTTTCTGAGCAGCTATATAGTCGTAAACCCCTCTATATTATTGTGGGCGGGCTTTGAAACGGCTTGTTTGGATTTAAAGGGACAGCCTCAAAAGGAGTTGATCTGAGACACACCTCAGAAAAGGGGGCGGGGCTTGTGGAGTTACAATAAGGAGGAATTCAGACCAAATCATTGCAGTTCCACTTTATATAGACCTCAATGTGTGTCCTGTTTATAAACTAGTAGAATCTGGTTCTTAGTAACCAATCAGCCTTCACCTTTCATGCTAGGGTTTAAAGTGCCAGTGACGTCAAATTTTTGTAATAAATATGAATCCATTTTTGTAAAGATAACATTGATAGCATATTGCAAAACAAATTTCACGCTGCTGAGATGAACAGTTGTTGGGATATTTGCATATGAAGTAACAGGAAGTGATGTCACAGGGGATGTCTGCACGTAAACAGAGCATTGCTACGACAGCTAACAACACAGACTGTAGAGAAGAAAATAATGTTTCTTTAGATTATTTTGAGGCGCTATCAAAGAGAGATGAAGAAGAGTTAAATAAATAATATTGTTTTAATAAACAAAGACCAGGGAGATTATTTTATTAAAGACTTTTACCTGTTGATGTCACTTCCTGTTTCACTTTGGCTGAACTAAGCTGAAAAGGAAATAGGCCAGTTATGTGACAGAATGGGTAAAATCATGTGTATTATGTATTATAATTTTTTCTTTGGTATAAAGATGTTTTCTTTGACTTTTTGTATTTAAAGGATGTGCACTTCACAGAGCCTTTAGTATTAAACCCTTCTTAAGCTGAGCAAAGACAGAGTTCATCTCATTTCAAACTATTGTGAGACCCTGGTAGATCTGTTGAGATGATTCTCAGCTACTCCCACCCCGATTTCTAGCTCAATATGAGTAAAACCGACTGATTTATAAGCAGTTTTTGTGTTGCTGTAGCAGCAAACATCAGGCCTGACTCAGGTCTGCAGCTTGAAGAGTGACGCATGCAGCAGGTAGAGGAGGTGAGTCCTGTCTCACAACCAGAACGCCTCTCCTCCGTACAGTCCACTCATTTTCCCTGTCAGGTTGGAATAATGACCTCAGAGCTGCTTATCTCGTGGTCACACCTGAGGAATAAACGTGTCGAGTCCACTTTTCGTCCACTTAGTTTGAGGCTTTGGCGGTCTGTGTGGGAGTCTCTCCAACGTGCCATTCTTGGCTTTTCTCTGAGTTACATCTGGCAGCCCTTTTTCTGCTGGACTCAATTATTTGTCAGTCTTTTTTTTTTTTTGTTTTGTTTTACGTTTCTTGTCTGTTCATTCAGCGAAGCCAACTGCTTCTTTTTGTTTCTCATGCGAATGCTTCTCAGAGAGTGCTGACTCCAGAATCTTAAATTACATTATGTAACCCCAAAGCTTGCATAATCATGTATATTTTCCTCCCGAGTCTCAAATCAAGACTTTTTTTTGTTGTTTTTCTGAGCAGACGCGGAATAGCCGGGTTTATTTCTCCCCCGTTCTGAGTTGTAGCTTTTTCCCAGAGCGATGCAGGAAAACACGGTTAGTGTTTAAAACATAAAACGCTGCTAAGCTACGCTGGTGCATCATGAGATTCAGATGCAATGTTAGGCTTGTTTGTAAGCAAGATTCCTGGAGTCGCATCAAATCACAACACTCCGCTGATATGCTTCCCCTCACAGCAGCGCTCCCAAAGTTTCTGAAACATTCATTATAGTAACTGCATGATGATCCAGTCTCATTGCTTTTTATCAGGTAGCTCCATCACAGAACGTGTCAGCTAACGTTACTTTATAGTTCCACTCTCAGCAGCGTATAAAGCGGTACGTTCCCATTTTAACCCGTCAGGATGGCGAGCCTTGTCACATCGGGACCTGCCTGCTGCCAGCTAATGTTGTCTTTGACCTTCTGAAGCGTGTAGAAATAACTCAGATGATGTCTCAGCGTGAAGCCGGAGACAGTATTTGAATGGGGAGCGTGAAGAACAGCCGGAGACATAAAACCAAGTGACTGAAATATGAAATTCTGAAGATCACGAGTAAATATCTCACCTTGTTCTGAACTTATTCTCTCGCGACAGAGTCGAGGATTTTGTTGCTTTTAGTTCAGTCCTTGGTTTCTCCTTCACATCTCACATTTATTCATTTATACTAGAAATATAACACCGAACACGACTTTTGCAAAATAACACACTAGATGGATTTAAAGGAGACATAATGCTTTTAAATCCTTCTTTTTCACATTTAAATCACTCAGTTGGGGTCTATATAAAGAGGAACTGCAATGCTTTGGTCTGAATTCCTCCTTATTGTAGCTTTTTTGAGGTGTCTCAGATCAACTCTTTTTGAGGCTGTCTCTTTAAGTCCAAATGAGGTGCTTTACACCCCGCCCCCCTCCAGCTTCTAGACTGGTCCATTCCAGTTTAATACATTTTTCTGCACAACAAAATGTATTCAAATTCAATTCAATTCAAATTCAAAAATACTTTATTTATCCCAGAGGGAAATTAGGTGTTGTTGTAACTCATC
>JAUBOC010000149.1:5835462-5845822 GCA_032275365.1 Anablepsoides cearensis | reverse complement strand
GAATTATTGTAGATGCTGATGGCTGTGGGCAGGAAAGATCTTCTGTAGCGGTCCGTTTTACAGCGAAATTGAAGAAGTATTTAATAGCTAAGAAAAAGGATTTTGCATATGTCCCCTTTAATGAATAGCTATTGAGATAAATCTTTGCAACTAAAGCTGAAGTGCGAAGTCAACGTCTTTGTGTCATTTGGTAAAAATTAGTGCAGTAATTAACTAACTCTGGTTCTGTTGGTGCTAACTTAACGAAACACTCTGGTCAGTTTTTAAAGCAGATCAGGTAAGCTGGTCTAAAAAGAACCCGTGGAGAAATGTTGATTATTTTGGAGTGTTTTTGTTCCAGGCGCAGGCAGGGTCATGGTTTTTTTGTGGTTTAGTTGCAGCTTTGTGAGAACAAAAATTCTTCCTAATCCAAGTTTTAATAAATGTCCCGTCTTATAAAAGATGCTGTCTGCTTCGACTCAAAACCGTTTCAGCCTCGGCTGCTTTCCGTCTTTTTCTTTTTGAATCCGGCGTTTATTAGAAATGTATAGCTGGAGTACGCTTTGAAAAGTCGAGTACAAGTCAGAACAATGAGGTATGACCTCGAGCTGAAACAACTTTTACAGATACTTGAGGATTCCTGAGTAAATGTGTTGAAAGGAGTGGAAGTTTGCTTTGGCGTAAAAGAAGCCAGACCTCAGTCTGCTCAGAATCAGACTTTCACTAAGTGTTATAGTCTGTAATCAGTCACTATTGACTTATTGGTGGTAGGGGGGGGCTTTTGTCCCTCGGTGCAGACACCTCGTTTCCACTTAACCTTGTGACCACGGCGGCCAGAGCTGGTTAAATGACAGTCTGTAAAATGAGCGAATACAGCCCGGCAGGATTAATCAGGCCTAACGACACATCTGCAGGTAGGCTCGCTGGGAGGAGTGAGCATCAATCAACGTCCGGAGAATCTCCACCTCCCTCTCTCCCTCTCTCTCTCTCTCCCTCTCTCTCTGCTTCTCGTCAGCTCTATCGACCAGCGCTTTGGGCCTTTGGTAATTAAAAGGCATTGATCGGCTTCAGCCGCAGGATTGTTGGGATGCGCGCATGCAGCAGCGCTGGGACTTTTGGAGTGAACAGGTGTGCAGACATGGGCGGCTGCTCCTACATGCTGCTTTGCATGTAATGCTGCAGATTAATTTAGCATGTGATTATTTTATTTATTTATAAACTGAACAGTGATTATATCCTGACGCCAGTATTGAATTAGTCATTTGGAAACTACTTCTTCTTTAGAGAAGCCTTCAGGTGAGCGCTGGCTTAATAAATAAGAATGGAGAGGAAGAAACGAGAACTGATTGAGTCCGCTCATACATGCGAACCGAGGGGCTCATCTCCCCCATGGACACACACATCCTCCTGACTCTCTCTTCTTTTCTTCCGTCTGAGTGAACACAGTAAATCTAAGTGCTGCCAGATTGCTGGCGCTGCACATTTTTCCACCGTCGACTTAGCTCATCAGGCAGGGAGCCTTGCCTGGGCTGAATAAGGACCGGCAGGCTACTATAAATACGCCGATGACTCTTTACTCATTCTGACACACTGACTGAGTGACACAGTGAAGGCCGGCCAGAAGCTCCAGCTCTCCTCTAGTCGCATGACCATAGTTTTCCGATTTGTTTATTCTTTTAGGATATATTTTTCCCTCCTCGTGGCGTGATCTAGTGCGCTGACCTTTAATTTGATGCCCGTGACTGAGTTATACTCGTCTCTCCCGCCACCGTCCCTCATAAATCCGATGAATTACCCATGATGCCACTCTTTCCTCCATTAAACCCTCCCTTCCTCTTCCTCTTTTCCCAGCACCCTCCTTCCTTCCTTTCTCTTCCTTCCTGAACGAGTGATCAATTAAGGCTCCCTCTCCGGCACGTCAGCACTTTCTCTCCTCTTATCCCCCCTCACTGTTCAGTTTTTTCCCTTTCTTCTTTTCGGTTGGCGGGACAGGTAGGAAGAAGAGAAAAGCAGTAGAAAAAAAGAGAATATTTTATTATTTTTTTCAAAGGGAGGTGCTCTGTACAGATGTGAGTGTCAGCATGTGCTCAAAGGAGAATAGCCTTTTACAAATCTGCTGGCAGGAAGTTTACTTTTTACCTGCTTCTGGAGTTGACTTGAAAGAAGGAGAGACAGAAAGGCAGCAGATAAAGACACCAAGAGGAAAAACTCTTAACAGAAGAGACTGACGGTATTCACCAGGAATGTAGTAAACGTTTGTGGCCTTTATAAGACAGAATCTTACAGGTTTTCTAAAATAAACAAGAGTAGAAACATTGTCCAGCGTCGTTCTCGTCACCAAGACCAAACAGCAAATCTGTCCAAGGGGAAAGAAATTGCAGCTCGTGTAGCCAAAGCCTGAGATTTATTTTCCTCTGTGTCATAAAATGATTAGAAACAGATTAATAAGCCACACATTGCACTGGTCATGTTTTCCCCGTTACGATGAATGCCGTCGTTTTATTCACGATCGGCTTCATATCCATCATCCTGCCGCCATAAAAAACAGAAGAAAAAAACTCCAAAGCATCAAATGTGATTCAATCTGCAGCGGAACACAGTCAAATGTTTACTGAAAGTGCCCGCCTGTTTTAGTGCACAGTTTAATTTTTCTAATGAAATGAAAATCTCTACTTTCAGTGGGATTTGTTGGCACAGACCACAAGTCAGTGCAGATTTGAGTTTAAAGGGTTGTTTTTGTTTCTTTAGACAATCAGACTTTATGCCTCTGCTTACAGTTTGAAGTTAGATCAGATATGTGAGAAACAAACAAGTTTAGGTTCAGTCTCATAAAAAATAATAAAATAACTGGGCTGAAATAGTAGTTTATTAAAACAGTGACCTCTATAAATATCTAATTCTAACCACATACAAGTTGTTTTCTATATTATTTCTGTGTATTTTTAATTCCAAACCCTATTTCTGAGTACAATCTAAAGATTTCCATGTGAAAACAGATTATTTTTTGTCCAGTCCTTCCTCGGCAGAAAGGTATTCAGTAGGTTTTTCCAACATTTGAGAAATGAGCGAGTTAAACAAGCTCATTGTACAATTTATTCGCTTCCATTGTGAAACGGCAGCAATTTGCTCTGGGAACCAAGAGGAGCTATTACACCTTTTGTCCTGACATTGAATATTTTACCAATTTATTCATCATTTTGCAGGCTCTGTAATGCTTTGTCGGTAACAAAAATTAAGCTTTTGAAAGACTAGATTTAAAAAAAGCAGAAAGAAAAAAACCTAATGACTGAAAAGTGAATACGCGTACACAGAGGAGAAAACCAGCTGCAGCTAAATTATTTACTCTGATTGTTTAATTTTTCACATAAAAGAAAAGTTTTTTTTAAAACGACAGGATGGAGTGAGCGCTTCATTTTTAGCAGAATGTGTGAAAGATGCTTCAAACTGCTAACCTCAAAATACGACGTAAAAAAACAACTGTTTTTTGCTTTGATAACTATTGGATTAACTGTGAAGCATGGAGGAGGAAGTGTAGGCATAAGGAGCCACATGAATACAATAAAAGTATCAGAACTATAACGCATAAGTGAGATAAAAAATATCAGCATAATTAATTCAAACTAATCCAGTTTTATTCAAACAAGCGGAAACAAAACACATTGCTACAAAATCAAACAGGGATTTAAAGAAAACTTCTAAAACTGCCAGTACAACTTCACAGTGTGGTACTTTTAGAAGTTTAACTCGGAGTAATTATGCTGATAAGACTGTCGTTTTTAGGTAATTTGTCAAATTAGAATCACTTTAAAAGTATTTTAAATAAAAAGCTACACAAAGAAAAGCTTTTCAGAAAAGAGCAGCTAAAATATTTTTCCGATGAACACAGATATTTAGCTAAACAAACTTTTTTGCACATCAAATCCACATCCTTATGGTATTTCTGGTGAGAAAAACTGAAACTTAACCCAAAGCTTTCCAAATTAATTGCTTAATAAGCTCCATGTTTGGTGTTTATGTGGACTTAACCTGGAGCTTTTTGGAAACAATGACAGTGATTTATTTCACACATTCCCACTGTCGTTTTGTGCACTGGAAACCACAACAATAGAGCCGTTTTTACTGTTTTTACTACATTTGGCTTCTCATAATCTGACCTTGCTGCCATGAAACTGATGGTGTGGAGAAAGTAAAAGAAACTGGAGGATAGAAGTGTCTGAGCTCACAGTGAATACTTTCAGTGCTTCTTGTCTGGATGTATTTAGGTAGTCGAGGCCTGTGTTTGTGAAACACTGGTTCATAATCATTATTTTGCACCGTGCTACAAAGTCTGCCCTGCTATTCTTACTTTGATTTTATAGTGTTTGTGCAGAAGAGGACAGAAAAACCCCTGCCATGAATTTCTATTTAATAGCTGCTGAGAACCAGCAACAATACGATCTGTTGTCATGGAAAATAAGAAGCGATGAGGTGTCGGGTCATACTGTTCTCACGCCTGTCTGCTTCTTTTCTGGCCTGAATCGAGCCTCTGATCATGGCTGGTGCTGCCATTTTTGTGTTTTATTGGATAAAGGTTTTCTCAAAGTGTGAAAAAATAATATTTTTCTTCAAGCGTTCTGATGGTAGAAATGTCTCATCTCATGTGGGTCTGCTTCATATTTAAATGCACACAAGTTGGGTTTCAGACTCTTCCTTTTTTAGCACATCGAGCACCACAGCTGGATCTGAACAAGATCAAAGATCAGATCAGTAAAACGTTGTCTAAGAGGGAGAATTCCTGTTGCTTCTAGCGATTTCTTTTGAATGACTCACTCTCTTTCTCACAGCCTCATTACCTCCGTCACAAGCTGTAAGTTTACATTTTGGACTTTTGTGTTGCAGTTTTTGCCTTTTTTTAAAGTCTGTTTGCATTGTAGGAACCTTTTTGAAAAGCGTCATTTATCCACAGCTTCCACTTTCAAAATTAGAATTATCTGCGTTTGACTTAATGACAAGGTGTAGTTAGATGCACCTCTTGGTATAAAAGAGTCTAGTTCAGGGGTCTGCACCTTGTGTCTGCACATGTGGCTCTTTAGTCCCTCTGCAGCGGCTCTTTGAAGCTACCATGAGATTAGATTTTAGAAAAGGCTAGTTTTAATAGTTTTTCTGCAAAATTGTTTGCAAATATATGATCAGTACTAAAGAGTTGGTCACTTCATTAATCCAACTTCCAGCCCTTAAATTTAATATTTCTTTTCAAATCTATCAGTTACCTTTAAAGACTTTAAATACTAGAGTAGATAATAATAAGAATTAGAAAAAATCACATCTGCATAGTTCAATTTTTATTCAATTAAACATGAATATGGTCTTTTATTTTATTATAAGCTATAGAAACAAAAATAAACGTTAAAAATTGCTATATAGTATTAGCTTTATAATGTCAAGACCTCCCTTCAACAAACTCAAAGCGGCCCACAGACCACCAGTTGATAATCCCAGTTGATGCACGTTTTGCAGCTCGGGACACATTTTTTAGTGAGCCAAGGAGCAGAAGCAGCTCCTGTGATTGTAAAGCTTGCAGACCCCTCACCTATGATTATAAACTAACTAAATCAAGCTAACCTAACATAATCTTGAGTTCAAACGATAAGCAGAAACACGAGTCATGTCGTGGCAGTTTAACTTTTTCCCAACAAAAGTAGGAAACTCTTTTACTTTCTGTTTTTTATATGATCTCTAGTTTAAGGTTTTAGTGTAAATTAGATCCCTCAGCTTGTTTCCATGACAGCCTGAGTCAAGTTTCATGAGTATAATTTTCAAAATAAAATGTCACCTCTCCTTTTTCTAAGCTCGCCCACTAAGCCGTAAACCAGTCGAGGGATTTGAGGGAAATTTATTGGCGACGCCGCTCCTCTGTAACAATTTTTGAATGATCTTGTCGCCTCTTGCTGCCTCTCGTGTCCTTTTAAAGCCCTGACCTCCCGTCTGAGTTATTAAACCTTTAATACAAAGTCCAATGAGTTTCCTTGGTCCATTATGACCTGCCAGATGCAGTTAGGTAACTGGCCCATGAATTTTCATTGGTCTCCACCGCGTTGCAGCTGCATTGTTGATGAGCGGTTAATTCGGTTTCCGAGCCGGGATAAGTGGCGCACACAGTGCAAGCTGCTGAGGAGCTTCTCATCTCTGCTGATTGCCAATCGTCTCGCAGAGAGATAAGGCCTTGGAAATTTGAAAGTGGCTCCCAAGCAGAGAGGGAGGAGGGGGTTGATCTTCGAAAAGCTTATTAGTCTTAAAGATTATCCAAGGTCTTTCAATTTGACGGTCATTAGATGAATGTGATTAAATAATAGATGAGATCGTCTTCTGTTCCTGTGCGACGTGGCGCTCTTGATCTTCGGTCAACTTTTTTTTTCTCTTTTTTTTGTGCATCCGAGCATCAAGCCACTTCCAAACTAAATCTGCCAGTGTCGCAGGGGGGATGGAGTGTCGGTCCTTCACCGCGGCTCTTTGTTTTGTGCCCTTGTAAAAGCCTCTCCCAGCCTTCTTGTCTTTGCATCGCTTTAAATGATGCAGTATTTTCTCCACATGTGGGAGTAAAGGGGGCTGCCTTCCCTCCTCCAGACAATAAAACAGTCACATATCTGTCTCCTTTATCTGTCTCTGCCCATCTGTCTGTCTCCTTCCTCCTTTCAGTCGGCCCTGATTCAGGATCCTTCAAGCTTCACTCCACTAAATCCTTTATGTCTGACTCATGTTTCTCTTTAATTTTGAATAAAAGTCTTTGAATTGGCCACAAAAAAAAACATTTTACCTTGTCAAGAAACTGATAAATCACCCTGCGGTCTCTGATTTAATTCAAACTTCGCTCTGTATTCCCGTCATCATCTGTTTTCTTTTTTTTTTTTTAGTTTACAAAACAGAATGTTTCAGAAACAGAAAAGCATTAGTTGCTTTTCCGTTTCCCACATCCTTGCAATCACAAATCACAGAGCTGGAAATTGTGTTTCCTTGGATCAGGGCCCACTCCGTTCTACGTTTCATTTCAATTCTCTTCAGTCGTTCCTACATGTTTCTTCTCTTTTTTTTCTTTTTTTTTCTTTTTTTTTTTTCTTTTTGCTTTTAAACAAAGTCCTTGGAAATCGCCTCCACAAAGTTTGGAGCAGACATGAGGATGGAGATGGTGCAGATGATGTTAAAAACGCTAAACGCAACCAGACACAGGCGGTCGATCACGGCGCCGGCAAACTTCCACTGGTCGGCCATGCTCTCAGTCTCATCCTGCTCTCGGAAACGATCCGCCATGTAACGCACCTCCTCCAGGATAGCCTGCAGCTGGGGGTCTCCCATCCCCGAAGTCGAGCCCCCTCCTAGTCCTCCGGGCCCACCTCCGAAGCCCCCACCACTAGAGACAGTGCTGGGACACCCGACGGTATCCTGAGGTGGTGGGGAGCTGCAAAACTGGGATGGCAGGTGGGGAGGCGGACTTCCTGCCACCCGTGGCGGTCCCGTGGAGATGTTATTCCTCTGGACAGGCTCTGAGAGCACCGAAGCGTCCTCGATGCTCTGGAAGCCCATGTAGAGAAGGTTCCCGTTGTTGTTGGCGCTGGACTGGGTGTGCAGGTGAGGGTGCCCCCCGTGAAGAGGGCCCGTCTGCAGAGGTGTCAGGTTCTGTGGGTGCAGCGGGTGGAGGCTGGCGTCCGGAGGGTTGGGGATGCTCCCGCTCTGCGAGCCCGAGGAACAGCGCCGCAGGTTGGGAGCGCAGGGGGGCCGCTCCGGGTCATCGTTCTCCCCCGGCCGCTTCATCCGCAAGAACCATGCGACCCACTGTAGCAGAACAAGCTGCACCTACAGCCAGGAAAAAAGAGAGATATACTCAGACAGGGCGATGGAAATCACTACATCTTGGCCCACAGAGAGCTCCAGATAAGCTGCACAAAAACGCTCTTTGTTTACAGCTTTGTGGGGTTTTTATATTGCTTCTGCAAATATCTAAATTTGAAACCTTTGCACAAGCGCTGCCTAGTTAAGGCGCCTCAGGCAGAGATCATCTTTTGCTTTCGCTAGAATCCCCGCAGAGAGGAAAGTGAAAAAGCAGCCTTTAAATACAAACTGTGGGCTTACTGAGATGAACTGTGTGATTACAGTTTCACCATCGTTATGGGCTTAGATAAAAAAAATATATAATGCAAATTAGTTCACATTTCAAACTTCTCTTTCACTGTTCTCCTTCACTCAACCCACCCAGAAAGCCCTCTAAAAGGACAAACTGGCCCGGCAGCATCCAGATGGGTGTCTGGCATCTAATGAGGGCTAATGTCCAGATTACTGCTCAATTAGTCTCTGCAGACTAAGTTTACAAGTCATGTAGCGGTTCCTGTTGCTGCCACTGCTGATGTTGTTTTTGTGCAAAGTCTAATTATGAACTGTGCTCGCTCGATGCCCTAATCTGAACCTCATCAATTAGTTTGTTAATTGGCCATTGAATTGTTTGAACAGGCAATTCATCAACAGAACGTCCTTGCAACGTGTCAATAAACACAGCGTTTGCATGCTCATGCAGCCAGCCAACTCCTCCATTCATCAGTTATCCAGAAGCCTGTCAATTTTCTTTCTTTTTTTTTTAAATACGCTCCTAACAAAGCAGAAACTTTTGTATAGTGGTGATACATTTTCTCTAAAATTCTAAACAGAGGAAAACTAGAAATAGGGAAGGAGTCGAAGTGAATCCGCCCACGTTTCTCCAGAGCGCTTTGAAATGCGCTCCTGCTGTAGTCTGCGGCGAGGCATTTGATGAACACGCTGAGGCAGACTGACACTGCTGCATGAGTCACAGCCAAGGAAACCGGTGAACAAAAAGAGAAACTGGCAGTGAGGCATACGACGCTAACAAATGGAGGAAGTGTTGCTGAGCAGGAGACTGTTACTAATACTGGAATAAAGGCTGACAAAAGAAGTACATCACCCCTGAATCAGGAAGAAAGAATGATGTATGTCTCTGAATGAGTCTGAAAGCAGAAAGAGCAAAGCCTCACCCATTTCGGCATGTTGCCTCCATTTGGATCGTGGTGATGATACTGTAAAACCACCACTGTAGCGATGACTGACATCCCAACGATGATCATTATACTGGCAAAGTACTGACCTGAGGAGGAGTTGAAGTGAGGTTATATTTCATTTTAAACTGAGCACAATAGATTCAAAGCATACAAGGTTCTACAGGCCGCCAAGTGTAAAATGAAAGGTTAGAAAATGTCACAACACATTTTCATTATAAAATCCTAGCTAAACATGTCTACTAACATTTTATTATGTAGCTCACTGCTCCTATGGTTTGCTAATATTTCTAAATGTTCCATTTAAATGTAAAATAATATACAGCTATGTGTTAATCTAAGTAAAAGATAAATCTTGAATGCTGCAGATAAATGATCAAGCTTGCATTTATGAATTTCGGCATGAAACGCAGCCTTTGCAGTTGTGATGTCATCATTCTGTGACCAAAGCTAATGCTGCTAACACTGCTGAAGATGGCATTTAACGTTTTAATTCAAAATGTGTTTATTGAACACATTGTACCTGTGGTCCAGCAGTTTGAAGTGCAGCTCGTAGACTGGCCGCAACTGCAGATTTTATGTGAAGCGTTAGCGTTAGCATCATTAGCAGCATCAGCAGCGTTAGCAGTATTAGCAGTGTTAGCAGCATTAGCAGCGTTAGCAGTGTTAGCAGTATTAGCAGCATCAGCAGCGTTAGCAGTGTTAGCAGCATTAGCAGTGTTAGCAGCATTAGCAGCGTTAGCAGCATTAGCAGCATCAGCAGCGTTAGCAGTGTTAGCAGTGTTAGCAGCATTAGCAGTGTTAGCAGCATCAGCAGCGTTAGCAGTGTTAGCAGCATTAGCAGTGTTAGCAGCATTAGCAGCGTTAGCAGTGTTAGCAGCATTAGCAATGTTAGCAGCGTTAGCAGCATTAGCAGTGTTAGCAGTGTTAGCAGCATTAGCAGCGTTAGCAGTGTTAGCAGTGTTAGTGATAGTTTTTGTCGCAGGAAAATTTCATCACAACAAAAGCTGTGTTCCATTCTGAAATGTAAACATTATCATTTAGATGCAACATCTAAGATTTAACTTTTACATTTAGATTTAGGATTTAAGATTTAAATTGAACATTTAGTACAAAATAGGACAATGTAAGAACAGTGAGCTAAATACTAAAATGTCAGTGGAATTTTTTAACTGGGATTTTACAGTCAAAGTGTGCTAAATAAAGGCCCTGTCACACTGTAACATTTTAGACAACTTGTGATTTCTTTACGTCTAAATAACTAATATAAGTTATACAGGTGCTGGTCATAAAATTAGAATATCATGAAAAAGTAGATTTATTTCAGTAATTCCATTTAAAAAGTG
>JAUBOC010000149.1:5799975-5816766 GCA_032275365.1 Anablepsoides cearensis | reverse complement strand
AAAAATATCGAACCGTGAGACTAAAGTATCGAACTGAACCGAACCGTGAATTTTCTGTATCGTTGCACCCCTAATAATTATATATAGGGAGGTAAACTATCTGTTCACAAAATTTCAAAGTTTAGTCTGCTTATAGACGCCGCCTACCATGAATGATTTTAATATAAATCACAGCTACAACACGTTGCACAAAGCTAAATATGAGAAGTTTACTGAAGTAGCAACTTTTTACCAGAACCAGAACCACACAGGAGTCTGCCCTCAAGTCTTATGTCACATTGTTAAAATATGTTTGTTTTGTTTGCTTCAAATGTTTTCTATTCATATTTATTAGACAAGAGTGCTGATATACATGCATCTGAGCATGAAAAAAGTTACTGCCTTGTATGTTGTTTTAATAAACATATAAACATTTTTTAAATGGTAGTTTTATTAGATTTGGGTAAGTGTGCAGCACTATGTGTCCCTCTGCTAGTGTCGACAATAAAAATCCTTTTGCTTTAAAAATAACATGATAGGTGAGGTTTATTTGTGACATTTTTCTGCTTCCTCTTCCCCGCGGCAGCTCTACTCTCACGACATCGGTGCAGAGGATTGGCGAATCGCCATGACGACCGACCGTGTCGCTCTGATTGCCTTGGAGCTGTCAGTGGCGGCCATTCACCCGTACCCGGTGGGGCTGCAGGCCTACTTCCAGAAGACGGCAGCGCGGACCACGCTGTCGGAGACGGAGCTGGAGATCATGCTGGCTCTGCCCATGTTCCTGAGGCTCTACCTGCTGGGTCGGGCCATGATGCTGCACAGCCGCCTCTTCACCGACACCGCCTCCCGCAGCATCGGAGCGCTGAATAAGGTGGGAGGTCAAACCCCCTCCAACCCTCTGGGTTTCTTTCAGAAGTCTGGCTCAGATTGAAAGCAGTGATTTGAGATTAACTCATGTTTAGAAATGAAAAAGAGGAGAAAAAGTTCTGTCAGGGTGAAACCTGCTTATTCTTTGATCTTTTTATGTGGGATAATTTTAGCTGGCATTCCTTTACAAACATTTCATCCACATTTGTTTATGTCTTGTGTCTAGGTGGGCCGAGAGGTCACTAAAAGTGTGACAATTGAGGTGTGACTATCAGAGTTTCGCTCTCGTGTACCCCGCTGGTTAAAAATGTCCCTCACTGGCTGTCCTCTGCGTGCCTGCTTTCTTTTCCACCACTGAATATATGCACCTTGACTAATCCCTTCCCTTATTACTGCTATTTAGAAGTGACAAAATGACCTCTGCTCCACCCTCTTTTGCAATACCAAACCCACTGTCCGTGTATCAAGCCAGATTGCGAACACGTTTTCTTATCCCTTATCTCCTCTGTATTATATAAGGATAATCTGACAGGTGCTATCCTAAATAGTCTGGCTAAGTAGGCCTCTTCTGTCAAAATGATGTCGTAACACATCCCCCCCTTTTTTTTTTTTTTTTTTTTTTTTAGATCCACTTCAACACACGGTTTGTGGGGAAAACACTGATGACCACCTACCCCGGGACTGTGTTGATGATTTTCAGCGTTTCTCTGTGGATTGTGGCAGCATGGGGCTTGCATGTGTGTGAAAGGTGTGTGCTTAGCAGGAGTTTTCTTTAATACACAGTTACATACAATATAAGTTTGCTTCAAACAAATGATTGAAGCAAACTTATAATCCTTCCAGTAGTTTTGCTTGTTTTGACACAATGTTTCACTCCATCACTACACAGTTCATGCACCAAACTATAATCTCTGTATTTAGATGTCACCAATAAGATATAGTGGATCAAAACTTGCCAAAAAAAACATATTTAAAATTAATTTTTAGATTAGATATAGTTTTTTATTCAATATAGAGCGAAATGTTACACCTTGTGATGATTCAAGACATAAGATAACTTTATTTCTTCAAAAATAATAGTCAAATAATACCTTGACCATTATTACAAAGGATAATTAGATATTTAAAAAGATTATAATTAGACTAGAACCCTAAAAGGTAAAAGTTTTATCGTTGCACAGTTCTGTTTGGTTTAAAAAAACATTTGATATTCATGTCACATTTAAAAAGTGAATAATAATACTTATAATGAGATTTAATTAATGTTGTAGATTAACAATAAAACACTGAACATCAGTGGTGTTTAGACTTCAAGGCTTGATTGAGGCTGTAAGTTCTGTAAATTCTAGGATTAAAAAGATTAAAACGTTTTTTTAGCATAAGAACCTTTTTCCATTTATGAAATGGTGTTATATCTTTTATTTTTCATCCAGGCCTTCATTATTTTTGCCTTATTAATAAAATAAAAAATGCAATTAAACCTGTGAATTGTAGTAAAAATGTCCTGATGACTGTTTTTGAACTAAATCCAAGTTTTTCTGCCAAATAATTTGTTAAAGTTTAATGTTTTTAATGACCAAACAAGTCTTTTAATTAATCCAGTAGAAATATTTATTATTTTTTAAATATGTCTATGTTATCTGAAACAGGGAGTTTAATAACATTTCAGAGTTCAGTACATAAATAAATGCAGAAAACTCTGAAAACATTTCTCTTATCAGGAGACAGTCTTACAAGAACACACGGAGAGCAAAGGTTAACTCGCCAAATTATTTATTAAATAAACACACAAGGTCATTTTTTTATAAATGTCTAAATGTTTTCTCTCTAAACTGCAAGACTTGTTTTTTGGTAAAAAAAAAAAAAAAAAAAAAAAAGTTAAAATGGCCTGATCTTGTATAGCACTTTATCAAGCCCCGTCGGACTTCAAAGCTCTTTACACTTATGGTAAATCATTCACCCATTCATTCACACACACACTTTCATACACACGTTCATACACTGATGGTGGTAAGCTAGCCACAGCTGCCCTGCAGAAGATTGACAGACTTTTGGTCAAATCAATGAAATATTTGGGACATTTTCAAATGTTATATTAAAGCCTTGGTTTTATGTTTTTACAAGAGCAAAACTCTATGTTTCCTGTCTATAACGACATCATCAGCTGGGGAGTCAAACTCATTTATAGCAAGATCAACATGAGTGTTATACTTGTCCTCAAAGGGACAGTTGTAATACATGTTGGCCTTTTGAAAAGTCATGTTCCTTGTTTCATTGCTACAGCTGAGCACTGCTAACAAACAATAACTGAGCTCTACATGGTGTTTCCTGCGTAGAAACAGTGTTTTACCACGTCTGCCTTTAAAAACTGAAAAGTACTACATGTACAACTGACTATATGTGAAATAAATAATACAGAAATACTATTAGAGATAAAAGTAAGAAAGTTTTACTCACTGGTAAGTAGCTGCCATCATGACATCTAATTTTCCCACTTTCCAGCAGGGAATTCCCATTGGAGGAGCCTTCCAGTTTAAATTTACGACTTGTAAGTGGGAAATTCCCACTTTCCAGTATAACCAGGCCACAGTAAACAAAAATGGAGATTTTACACAGCAAATTGTGTTACTTTTCAACCCTGTGAAGCTCCACCTAGTGGTGGGATGCCGTCATTTTGAGGGTAAAATAATCAACATGCATTATGGGAGATGTAGTTTTGGTCAATGTTGACTCTAAAGCAGCTTATTTTAAGACATTAATACATCTTTGAAAATCTCATGGGCCATATAAAATGCTGTAGTGGGCCACATTTGGCTCGCAGGCCTCAAGTTTGACACTAAAACCACAGATGAAAAAAACAACATGGCTGTCCTGTGGGAATTTGTCCTAGCAGTAATAATGTCAGCTGATTGGTTGTGCTTTTGTTCCTGCAGGCATCATAACTACAGAGACCTGAGCAGTAACTACATGGAGGCCTTGTGGATGGTCTCTGTCACCTTCCTGTCCATCGGCTATGGAGACGTGGTCCCTCACACCTACTGCGGCCGCAGCATCTGCCTCCTGACGGGGATAATGGTGAGGGTCCGCTCGGCGACACGACCCATGAAGAGTTACTCTTTAACGTCTTCTCTGACCTCCACAGGGAGCCGGCTGCACCGTCCTGGTTGTGGCCGTGGTTGCCAGGAAGCTGGAGCTAACCAGAGCTGAGAAGCACGTTCATAACTTCATGATGGACTCACACATCTCCAAGAGGGTAAATATTATCATACCCAACTAAAAGCTGCACTTACTATACTGGTTTTCACGTAAATGTGGCCTGAAATGATTATTTTTGTTATATTTCTCATCATTTTTTGTTGCAAATTGTTTATTTTTGTGGGGTTTAATTCAAAATCTGCTGGAATGGTGAGATTAATATCTATCTATCTATCTGTTTCTGTTTAATGTAAATGTGAAAGTTGGTTATAAGTCAAAATGGCTGTGCATGCAGTAATAAACAGTTTGTTGGTGTTAGTCAGCATTTTCTATTCAAAAAAAAAAAAAAAACAGCACTTAGAGGTTATATGTGCATAAACTTGCAATAACTCCAAGTGATTTTCTACATCCTTTCACCAGATAAAAATTGCTGCAGCAAATGTGCTGAGGGAGACTTGGCTTATCTACAAGCACACTAAGCTGTCAAGAGAACGAGACCACACCAGGGTCCGCATGCACCAGAGGAAGCTGCTCCTGGCCATCCACCAGTAAGACACGACCCTGAGACCGAGACGCTTTTAAATTGTTTTCATTTTTCATCCTGAGGAACAGCGAGTCACCGCGCTCACCCACAGCCTAATCAGTTTGAGCAATGTTTCCCAAGTTTTATGCATGTTTTCGTCATTCAAACACATCTGCCCCCCACAACCTTGGACTTTTTCCACTGAGATGCTGAATAATTTGTCTCAGCGTTGACAGTCAGGGTTTAGATTTCTGCTTTAAATACAAATGTTTTATTGTGGTCATTATATGTGTTTGTCTTATTATAGGGAAATTGTTTTAAAACTATATAAACATAAAATTGAATAAAAAACATTTAGAATTAGTGAAATAACTTTTATTAGTTCAGATAATAGATTTTTTGGCATTTAAGGTGAGATGATTTATCAAATAAAGCATAAAAATCTGCTTCTATAAAGTGAAATTTTACAAAAAGTGAAAAAAGTAGTAATCTCAGAGGACTCAAATGAGATTAGATTTTTTTTAACCTGTGGTTCTTTTTTACATGTGCTCCCATAACATTACATTTTATTTATTTTTTTAAGTGACATAATTAAAGTACATTTGAACTGGGGGTGCTAAGAGTGCTACAGAATCCCCTATAATAATAATAATAATAATAATAATAATAATAATAATAATAATAATAATAATAATAATAATCTAATAAATGCCATACTTAGCGTAGTTAGCACAAGAATTATTAAAATTTGTGTTTACTAGATTATTTTGCTTCCTGGAAATAAATCTTACCCCATTGGAAAGTCCATTCATTTTCTCTTTTAAATGGTGCCACATTTGTAAGGAACATGCATTTGTAAGATGAGCAATAGAATTGAGTATGGGAGTTGCGCACATGAAAAATTTGCTAAATCTCTGCCATCTGTTGTTGCTATTGTTCCTTGTTTTGAGCTTCTGGTAGCCCAAAGCAGGGGCGCTTCTAGGGGCGGGGCCACGGGTCATTGGCCCCTATCCTGTCACTCATCTGTCCTTTGCCTGAGTGATGATGCTGAGTGCAGTTACACGTCCAAACACTAGAGGCGCTGATGAGCCCAATAGAAAAATCCAGCATGAATCAATTTGACAGAAGTTTTTTTCTGTTCTTAAAATTTGAACAATCCTGCAGAAAAAGTCTTTCAACTCACAAATGATGGCTGGATTCTCTCACATGCTGTGTGTTTTAGAGTATTTTATCTATTTACTGTAAATTGCATGTGAAATTGGTAAGGAGAATTTACCGTGCATGTTTTTATTTTAAATTACATGTGTTTAAATGTGAGGCTGGTTTAATATATACCAAAACCAGGGATTTGTGTGCAAGGATGCTGAACAAAAACTTGGCCCCTCTATGACTATTGTGGCCCCTTGATGGCCCCTTACTTAGCTCTATATCTTAAATCCACCACTGGCCCTAAGTGCCAAATAAACAATTTTTTTTTGCCAAAAAGCATTGTTATAACAAAAATCTTACAAATTTCCTAACTTTTGAGCTAAAGTCATACTTGTTTTGGTTCAGTGTTTCTCATAGCTGTGCTTTCTAGTGAGGTTTCCATAATATTTGTTTCTGTCTTCAGACTGCGGCGAGTGAAGATGGAGAAGAGAATACTTGCAGATCAGGGCAACACACTTGTAGACCTGTGCAAGGTGAGGACAAGTGAAGGCACCATCTTAATGGGATTAAGATGTGATGCATTAAGTTAATGAATCACATCTTCAAAAGAAATAAAAAATAAAACTCCTTTCCAACCCAGATGCAGAGCCTGATGTACGACATCCTGGCGGAGGTGCAGGGCTGCAGGGGGGAGCTGGACTCGCACATCCACAGCCTGGAGAAGCACGTGGAGGAGCTGAGGGAGGGCTTCAGGAGCCTGATGCCGCTCCTCTCCAGCACCCTGTCCACGCAGAACTCCTCCATCCGACACCTCCTCAGGGAGAGGGAGGTGAAGACGGAGGGGGCGAGTGTGAGCGGAGCAGACAAGTAGAGCATCTGGGAGGCGCTCAGATCGGACCAGAACATGAACTTATTGATGTAAACCCGTTTTCTGTAGCATAAATGAAACTGTAGAAATTAGCTTTAACACTTCTTCTGAAGGCTTCTCCAACAGGAAACAGAACAAATTGTGATTGCAGTATTATTCATAGGATTAAATACTAGTTTGATCCTATTTAAAATTTCAAAGGTTGAAACTTTAAGCTTTAATATCAGTTATTTTTAAAAAGTAAATATTTTTGCCTGATTGTGGGAAGTAAACTTTTTCTGATTGTCTAATAAAAGTTGCATTAATTTCCAGTTTGTCATCTTTAAGATGCTTTAATAAAACCAAATAGAATCCAACAGGAAACCGTCTGTCTTAGCCAAAATGTTTTATTTAGAGAGACAGGGTTGGAGGGTGGAATTACAGCAACAATCAAACTGTCAACACGATCAGTAAAAATCCATCTGCTGTCCTGTCACATCTTCCTTTGAAATCTGACCGCAGGCTCTGCCGCCGTCTCGGAGGCTTTAGAAGCTGATATCAACCGGTCCATCCCCTCCTCTCCCGTTCAGCTCCAAGGACAACAACTAGTGCTGCTTCCTCCTGAATGAGCACCCTGTCAGAGAGAACAATGAGCGTCAGTCTGATGCTGACAATACATAAAACCCTGCAGAGCAAGCACAGAGCTGAAACCACAGAGCTGACTGATTTTACACTAATGTTTGTTCTCAGCTTTCGAAAGAGGTGAGCCACTGGTCTAGCTCAACTCTTCTGCTAACTGAGGGTTGATCTGGCACTGGAATGAGAATGGAGGACCACGGCAGAGGAAATCCAGTCACTTAGCAGTGCGTCCAGCTTCAAACTCTGTCAAATAATATGAAGCAAAAAAAACTAGATTTCAGCTTCAGCAGCAACCGCCCTCAACGTTAAATTATGGCTATGAAGAAAATGCAACTAATTGTTCTGAAACACCTAAATAAATTCATTTTTATATCATTTATTTATAAATTGAGGTTTAGAATGTGGTCAAGCCAGGTTTGTTTTAATTAGAACTCTAATCCAGCAACAACTAAAAAGATTGCTGACAATATAAGCATCACAAAAACATGGAGAACATGCTAACTCCATACAGAAAGACCCCCTGCTGTGAGGCATCTGTCATAATGACACAACCCAAGATTGTTTGTTTGAGTTGATTTTAAGTTGCACGGATGAAGCTGCGATGTGTTTTAACGGATACTGACCCTCAGTGAGACGTGCTTTGCCTCCAGTGGGCTGACACAGGACTGTTGAGCAGCCGACACACAGCACGACTGTCTGAGCGTGGCTGAACACGGTTGTGATCTTGTAGCATCCTGCAGAAAAATAAATAAAACCTCTAGTTAAATATTTTACATCAATCAAAGACTGAGGCATAACAACAACAGATGTGTTTCTCTACTAATGGAAATTCATACCTGGACATTTTACATCCATAAAGTAAGAGTTGGGGCTCTGAACGAGACGCTTCTTCTTATGCCTCCTCTTCTCCTCCTCAGGGGATGGGTGCAACAAGTCTTTTGCGAGCTGCGTTGAAGAAATAAAAAGGAAGAATCGTAAGCGAACGTGATCAAAGGAAAATAAAACCCAACACTGGTGTTAAGATAAAAAACTACGCCTTCTATAGCAAATGGTGTTAAGTCGCCATATTGTTTAAATGTGATATAAAAATGCGCATTTAATTCTTCGGGATTGCTGCGTTGGCCTGCTCAGCTTGGCCCACATCATTACATCAGATAACGCACAGCTCGCATTTGAAGCCGCTCTTCTGTAAATTTGACATTAGTGCTTATAATTGCTTGAACTTAACAATCCCCGTCGTAGACATCCTGAGATGATTAAAATCCGGTTTTCTTAGCTTTTAGCTTCTCTGCTAAACTAGCTTCATGTTTGCGGTGTGCGCGCGGCCATCTTGTGTCACAACGCGCTCCAGATTACGCCTAAAAAATGATTAAAAGCGCGTCTTAGATTCAACGAAACCGTCTGAAAGTGCCACCAGTCGATTCTGTAATTTCTCCTGAAAAAACCGAACCCAGTATTAACTCCCTAACACTCGGTGAAATTGTTAAAATGTGCTTTTGTCGCATGTGGAGACTCACTGGCATGTTGGCGAGGAAATAGCCGCTGCCGAAAAGGAGGCATTACCGGAAGCGAAGGCTTCATATTGGTGGTGATTCGGAACATAAACCGGACGTGACGACACGCTTATAGCATCGCAGCCATATTGGTGAGGTAAAAACTCCAGTCTGTTTATATGGGGTTTGTGGTTTACAATAATCTTTATGAGTCATTTATGCATATCAGGAAAAAACGAGTTTAAATTCATTGTTTGCATCACAAATATATAAAGATAAAATAAATTACTTTTTTTACATGTTTTATTGATGTTTTCTCTTTTATACTTATTAGTTGTTGCATCTAATCTATTTTATAATTATCATACAACCCAAATTTGACTGTTAAAGATGATTTATTTTATTTCTTTCAAACACTTCCAATATTTGCTCTGATTATTTTTTGTTTACTTATGCAACTAATTTAAACAACTACGTTACAAGTATATTCATAGTCATACAGTAAAATTAGAAACACAAAAAACAGCACTCACTCAGAATCATTTAAAAAACATTTCTATCTACATCTATTAAAAGCCTGGAATGCTTCTGTTAGTTAAACCCATGTTTATTACAGGTCATTGCAGTAAAACAAAGTAAAATTTCAAAAGTGCGTTATAGTGGTTTTTAATGTTTGCAGGCAAATCCTTTTTTTTTTTATTTCTTTGCAGTGTTCTGTAAAGCTGAGCTGAAGTCCTGCCAAGCGTAACTGATACAAAACCTGTGCACATCAGGACTGAAACTAATAGTTTTCAAATTTCTTTATTTCCTGTATCATAAAACAAACAAAATTATATTTAAACAAGAGTTCATTTGTTCAGCATCACACCAGCCCATTTCTCCTCTTCCATCATGTCAGAGCCAGTTTTGACAAGAGCATCTGCAAAAGACATTATGTCCTTTATCTTCATGTAATCTTCACACTCTGCTGGGAAGAGGTTTCTCTGTAAAACAAAAAAAAGATCAGAAATGTAAAATGTGCATATTAAAGTGATAATACTACAGATTGTTTGGTGAAAGGCTGTGTTCTGAATAAAGTTACTGAGCATTTTTAATTCTGCTTTTATTCAAACATAATGCCAGCTCCTTCACTGAATAGAAAGTCACCTGCAGGCAGAGACGAAGAAGACTCTGTTCCTCTTCCTCCTGCGTCTCCAAAGCAGCCAGAAACAGAGGAAGTGACTTCTTTGTAATTCTGTTTCCTAGACAGACGAAAAAACACAACTTTAATGTTGTCAAAGCTTTTTAAGGTTTTTACTCAAAACCAAAAAAAGTAATAATAAACCTCAGATTTTAAACTAATGCCATTTTTCTGCATTTAAATCAGTATAAAACAAAAGTAAATGGTCATACAAAGTCAAAATTTAAACAGAATAAATACTAAAAGGAAATATTCTTGTCAGAGAATCATTTTTTCAGCATTAAAGTCAAATAAAGGTTTTTGAACAGTACAGCTGCTGACCTGCTAGATTCAGGGAGGCCAGCGTTGTGTTTCTGGGCAGAAAAAGCTGCCCGTCGTTGTAATGCACCGACTGGTCCAGCAGGAGGTTTACTGCCTCCACTAACTCTGACTGCACGTTCAGAAAGAGACAGCATGTTCAAACCACATCCATCATTAATGTTGGCACTACTTAAAATATTGCATCTTCCAGACCTCATTCAGGGAACTGCTTGATTTCTCCTGTAAAACAAAACAAAATCAATGAAAAACTGAATTATTTGCTGCACGGCTGATTCAAAGAGTGCCTCAGGTACCTCTTGTGCAGATGATTGATGATCTTTACCAACTGATTTTCCAGCTTTTTGAGTTGGTTTTAGGTCACGGGCTGGTCGAGGGATAAAAAAAGATGGCAATGAGAAGAACAAAAAATACACAAGTATATGGCAAATATAGGTAAAAATACCTTTCTTGTGGGTTTTTTCTTTACTTTCAGGTGTTTTTACATCTTTTCTGGAAGCTTCCTGCAACTTCACAGACGTAACAAAACTCCCATTAAAAAGACAGATTTTATGTTAAGATTAAAACAAATAGTGTCTTATCTGTTTCTGAACAACCTCAGTTTAACGACCTGATTGGTGAGCTAACAGCGTGTCTGAGCGGGGAAAAGATGAAAGTGGACCTTTAATTCTGCATTAAATGGTCATTCTTGCAGAAATGTTATGATATTCTTGCTGGAATGTTTACGAAATAGTATTTGCATGAACTGTTGTGACGTTTTTGAGACTGAAAGCGTTTCCACTTTGGTTTCGACCCCCTACTGGGATTAGCTCGCCGGTCTGACAAGAGAAAAACGCAATTTCTCCAAAATGATGACGTTCAGAGAGCTATCTACAACATGTACGATATTATTTATTCATAAAAACTCCACAGAACCCCACTTCAAAAGAGCTGAACGATCCCTTTGAGGCTCTCGTGGAGCATATGAATAAAATATTTCATTGCCAGTCTTACAATGTTTACCTTTTTTTTGGATGTGCCTTTGTTGTCTCCTTTGCTCACAGACAGGTTGTGTGTGGAGCCAAGCTGGCTAGTTGATGACTGCTCAAAATCAGCTCTAAACGACGACTGCAAAAAACAGACCCAAAGTACCTCTGAACATGTTGTATAAAAGCTAACATGGTGGCACTTTCACACTTACAGCACTCATTCTTTGCAGGAGCAGCTTCCTTCTTTCCACAACTTCCTCATGAGTTAAAGGAAACTCCCCAAGTATCTGAAAGTGGAAACTTGTAATATGTGATGCAAAAAGCAGAGCAGAATTTCGAGCATTCTGACCCCTGATTTAAACGCATTATGTTTCAGTTAAAGTCTTAAGCGTGAACAGATACCTCAGCCAGAGGAGCAGCCCCCGAGTCTCCAATCTGATTGTTGGCCAGGGAGAGAAACAGCAGCGTTCGATTCAGCCGCAGGCCCTGACAAGTGGAGCAGCAGGAGGACAACACCTCAGCAGATGCAATGGAAAAACGCAGGCGGAATAAATAATTGGCTCTTGGTTTTACCCGGGCGATGTGTGCAGCACCCGCATCACCAATGGAGTTGAACGCCAGGTTGAGTGACAAGAGGTTCTTGTTAGCAGTTGTGGAGGTGGAGAGGGCCGAACCAATCAAACGAGCACCTTCCACTCCGATGCGATTGTTTCGCAGGGATAGGTGGGTGAGACTAGGACAAAAAAAAATGACATGAATTGGGCATGTCTGTGTATGCAAAAAAAAGGGTTTATTAATGCGTGATGTGAATGTGTGACTCACACGCTGCCTTCAGAGAGAAGAAGGTGGAAGCTCTGCTCTGGAAGCACGTTCCCCTCCAGTGTCACAGCTCTGGTGGATCAATAATTTGTATTTTAGAAGATTTTTTTATGCAATTCTGCAAATATTTCTTGCTTGAAATCAGATTTTCTTCCTCGCTCTCCAACCCATGCGTGACAGACTAAAATGGATGCAGAAAGACTCTGAGTTTGAGTGACACCGAATCGACTCACCTGAGGCTGGAGCACAGAGAGACTGTGTTTGTGAGGGAGATTACCATCTGATCTGTCAGTCCCGCCTGCCAAAACCTGCCAGGCAGTGGACAGGATTACACCAACAAACAAGAACCAAACTGCAGCCTGTAACCTGGTTTGCTGTAACAAGAGTGCAGCCCTCTCCACCTGCTCATTACTTACTGAAGGCTCAGTAGCTGCTTCATGGAGGGAAGCATCTTCTGTACGGCTCTGAAGAGCTGCTCGTTCACCTTCCATCCTGTAAATCCACGACAAGATTCATTAAGTTCACAGCACGCGTTTCAAAGACATGAGATTACAAAGAGCGACATGTTTATTTCAATAAAGCATTATGAGATAATATAATAATTTTAGAAGGAATACACATCTCGTAAGATCACACAATATTACATGAGATCGTCATAACACCATGAACGTTTGACAAAAAGAACTACAGTATAAATCAAAGTAAAATGATTGTAGACAGTGAGAGGTATGTACTTTAATTCAATTCACATAGTGTTTTGCTCTTACCAGAAATCTTCATCTTTTTGGTACTGAGGGGGTCTTCATTTTCCAGCTCAACATTTATGCACGGCTTGGACCAGTGAGGTGAAGCATTTATCTGTGACTGGTTGTTGCCTGCAGATAAAATGATACTAATTAGGACTAAACAGGAGGTAAGATTTTAAAAGGGACAATTAGGACTTTAGGTTTTTTAATTTTCAAAACTGAATATATTTGATAATTATAATTTGAATATAAATGTAGCCAAATTTAAGTTTTTATGATCCGGTAACTAAAAATGTGCAACAAATATTGACTGACACACTTCTCTGCCCAGGACAGGACTATAGCTCTTGCTTACCTGTGTCCTCTTCAGTTTCAGTAGTGCAAATATCTGGTTTGCTGCAGACTAATGGGATATTCTTTATGTTCAGAAGGGCGCCAAGCGCAGGGAAGTCGACCTTCACATTTCCCGTGCACTGGTATTCATCTGTAGAATGAAGTGGATGAGGCTCTGACCAAACAAACCACAAATTACACCACATATGACCAATTTGAGGACATTTACCAAAGGTCTGTGCAGGGATTGCTTCAGTTGTTGTCAGTCCTGCAAAACAACAAAATAAAGAGTTGCAAATAAAGCTAGAGCTAATATGTTCAGTATATTAACTAAAATCCACATCTTTAAAATAACCTTGTTATTTGTGTGCTACACTTTTAGTAACATATTTTTATTTTTATTTATTTTATTTTTTTGTTGTTGTATGTTAAATTATAGTTTAAATATTTATATCTTTAATTGTATGGAAATAATTTACATTTACACTTCCTGATCTTGTAATTTGCACAGGTAGAAATTTCTTTCTTTCTATTTTATTTTGTGACAGCTAACAGGAAGTTAGCAGCCTCGTTCATGGGTGTTAGTGATTCGTCAACTTTTACTCTCAATAATGAGTAATCATCTAACTAACCTGACATTTTAGAAGGTTGATATTCGTGCTTTGTCTTCTCTTTAGTTTGTTTCTTTTTAATCATTGTCGTATCTTTACATTCAATCAAAATTCTTTCGCTAAATTATCAAATAGATGACAGGAGTTAGCCAAATCGCTACATCCGGCGTCTCTTTCCATGGTAACTGCATCTCGTCTATGGTTTTATCGCGATATTTGGCAAACCTCGCACTTTGAGTTTATACATCGCAATGTGACATTTAATTCAACTTTTTACTTATATATATATATAGATTTTTTTTCTCTTAAATGTTTAGTTCTTGATTTGTTTATTGAATTGTGTGTGGCGTTTTTAAGAGAAGACCAACAATTATATTCACAATAATGTAGTGCTTTTTATTAAAAAACAAAGGAACAAAAACAAATATAAAACAAAAAGTAAAAACCAACAGCATTTTTTTTCAGGACTTAAGAATCATAATTACAAACTTTTAAACGAGAGTGGAAGAAGGGTTGTTTTTTGTTTTGTTTTTGTTTTTTGGACAAACTGTACACATCACAAAATGTCCGCCAGTCTGCCATTTACAATGCTTGCATCTTATTTTGTGATTGTCTAAAAAATAACTAAACGGATCACACAAAACACACAAATACAAGTACAAGCATCATACAATGACTGGTATCACAAAACGGAACCGTTTCCTATTTGAAAGTAAAACAAAGCAATAATAATGCATGATATTGTGCTGACAGCTTTACCTTTCTGTCAGTTTTTAAAAATATCTCAACATTTTCATGTTGGTTTGTTTTTTTAGTGTTCAACACTTTGCAGCAAAAGAAAACAAGGACATTTCTCCTTATAAGTAATATTATTAACAAAATTCTGTGACAAAAGGTGTCGTTGCTGAGTCACCGTCACCTCCCAATGCCTTCTGTGTCCGTCTGACATTCTTCTTGCACATGCAGTTTACAGCTGAAATTAATTTATAGGCAACAAAAACTCAGCTTAAATTTCATGTCATCAGGACATTAATGGTGAGATTTTCTAAACATTACAAAAATCATTTTCCTCAGAGCTTAAGTGTCTTCATTATCGTAATACAAACAGAAGAAATTATAATATAATAATAATAATAATAATACATTTAGGGCTGAGTTCTGTACAGTACAATAATAGACAAAGTCCATTTTCAAGATATTGCTTTTGGAGACACTCTTCAATGTAAAGTGTGTATATTTACATAACTTGGCACTGTACAGCTTCCCATTTTTCCCCATCTTGTGTCTCATTCTCATTGATGCAAGTTTTGTTTCTGCACCAGGACATTGCAGCCTGTCCCGTTTTAGCAGAGGCATTTAGGGGGACTAAAGAAAATCTCAAATATCACAATTTTTTTAAAACATTCTCCATGGCAACATAATCTGAAGACAAAAAAAAGGGATCTTAAGTCATTACTCCCTCGAAATATACAGTATATACTGCCCCGCCCATCTCACAGAATATAAGAAAATATGACCATCACGATACATTTCATGTTAAGTATTGTTTTTCCATAGTTTTCTTAAAACTGCTAATTGCCATCGAGCCCTTAAATTTTTTTTGCTGTTTTTTTTTTTTTTTTTTTACAAAAGGTATATTTTCACAAAATCTGGCAGACACACACGCGCACACACTCGCACGCAAGGCAGTGGGAGACCGCGGCTGTGTAAGGCGTTACTAAAGCCGGCAACCCCCTCCTCGCCTGATTTAGATACGCTGGTGAATCACGTTACTTGGAAAAAAGAGGGGCGAAGCTGACTGCCTCACGACTGAGTAAAAAATATTAAACAGGACACTTTGACATAAGCGCAAACTGAACCCCTCCCTCCCCAGGACCAAACACACCACGGGTCTCTTTTGTTCCTAAACGAGTTACTACATGAAAGAATATTAATAATAAACTTTGAAACTTTTTTCTTTTTTTTGAAACCAGACTGCAGCCAATACTGTGAGAGTGTTAGTGTGTTTCGTTACAGATACATTACACAGAGCTTCACAATATCTATGGTACCAAAAGTGCAGTTCACCACCGTTGTTCTCTCTTTCTAAAGCGCATCAGAGCCCACCGCTCAGATTTCTCCTATGACATTCGCCGCCCCGACATCCTGGCGCAAAGCTTCTCTGGTTTGTTGTGTTTCTGTCGTTGCAGCTAGATCCCTTTAAGGAGAACAGTTGGTCAGCATTTGCATCCCTGTTGAAAATAAACAATAAGCCATCCCTATTCAGTACCATTTGTTCATTTCTGATGCTTGCTAGTGGAATACATCTACCCATGTTTGCAACGTTCAATGCATTTAAGTGCATGGGTTATTTGTCCTATGTTCATTTTTTTAAATATGGGTTTGCATTATTCTACTTAGATAAGCAAGAAGACTGGGTCAGCTTTCTCCTGCAGAACTCCTGACAAGCTGAAACTGCCTCGAGGTCGGAGCTTTCCAACCCCTCCTCCACCCTCTCAAAATTGAGATGACAGTCTTGGAAGAGGTAAGCTGGAACAGGCGGCCCCCCAGGGATGCATTGTGGTCTGTAATGGTGGGACGACCGGCCGTGCTCATTTTCCTCCTCGCCATGTCTCCCATTTTCTGCGTTGGTGAAAGGCAGTGTGCACAAGGGGCAGGTAAAAAGATTATTTTCTGCCAACGAAGTCACCGAATCCGAGTGTTCTTCGCCGTAACCGCCGGCCGGCTCCCTCCTCCAGGAGATACGAGACATCAATAGCTGCAGGAAAAGAATGAGAAAAAGACGAATGAGGAGTTTGCACAAAAACATATTTAATCACAGAAACAATGAAGGAAACAATTATGATTTTTTTTTTCTTGCATATAACTCAAAATCTGACAGAGTTGGTTTTCTAAGGGCATCAATCAATAAACTCTTTTTAATCCTGAGCGGTTTCAAATCTGCCAATTTAGACTGATTCAAAGCAAAGAGCTGCCTGTATCAGGAGCTATTTATTATTTGGCTAGTCTATGAGAGTAACTGTTGTCTATTCAGATTTAAATACGCTGAAAGAAATTTGCAATGTTCTTTACCCTTTACCTGTTAAGATCTTACACCAGTTAATAATATTGACATGTGAAT
>JAUBOC010000149.1:5787808-5799353 GCA_032275365.1 Anablepsoides cearensis | reverse complement strand
ACATTGATAAGGCATTTATTCATTATGTTTTGACAAAATGCAATTTTTGCAAACGTTTTAATCAAAACACTATATTTTCCTATTTCTCCATATCCCACTTTTAACCTTAATCCTCGTTTCGATATAAATAAAATGAAAATGTTAAGCTTGATCGTGGAGAAGAGCATTAGAAAACAAAAATCAAACCTGTATGAATGATATGAAAAAATAAGCAGATTAATCTGTTGACGTACCCCCCTGCTTTGCTCCCGGCCCCTCACCGTTCTTGCCGGGTGTTCTGTGCAGCAGATCCAGCAGAATCTTATTGAGTCGTTCCCTCTGAGCCTCCCTTCTGCCCAGAGCTGGATGATGAAGAGGCGAGGAGGCTGAAGACGACGGCAGCTCCAGCATCTCCTCCATCCTCTCCTTGGAACTCTCCTCCAGCTCCTTGCGAACTTCCGCCTCCAGCCCTTCCTCTTCGTCTTCCTCCTCGTCTTCGTCCTCGTCGTCTCCTCCTCTTCTTACCCGGTCGGGTGGTCTGTGCTTGGCTGAGAGGAGTTCAGGATCCTCCACGTCCATGTCGTCTCCTGCTCCTCTTCCGTCTTCTTCCTCTTCAGGTGGGAAGTCCTCGCTTCGCTCGCAGGAGGAGCCGTCGTCCTCGCAGCCCGACGCTTCTTTGGGTCGCTCACTTTTCCAGGCTGATCGGCCGCCGTTCCTCTTATAGTTGTCAGGAACATAATGAGGCTGTGAGAACATCAGATCAGATTAGAACACTTTAGTTTCTAACTAAAACCCAGGAGTGTCTTCAATAATGACTGATTTAAAGCTTTTTATCCTCTCTGTCAATCTATAATAAAAAAATTACAAGTAGCTTGATTCACGAGCCAAAAACATGTTAACACAGGTGAAAAAATGACAAAGCCGGTAATTTGTTGTGGTTTCCCCTCAGGTTAAAAGCATGTGTGGTTTTTCTCATTTGTTTCTGGTTAATCCAGCTTCAATCAACAGATCTGCTGCAGGCTACATAAACAATGAGAGAACTATGATGATTTTTTATTAATGTTGTTATTAAGACTCATCACTCTCACCGAGAAGTCTCGTTTCGGCGCGAGCCTCTTTGGGAAGTGGTTGAAGGCATATGGCTTGGTGCAGACAGGGTAGCGGTTCCGGTGGATCTTGTAGAACAGGTGGGCTGACTTATCCAAGCGGTAATCGCAGATGTACACGTCCTGTTCTTTCACACCTTTAGGCCGTCCTGCAGGAAGAATCCATGTTTAAATGTTGCCGTGTTGCTAACAAACCGTTCACACTCTGGTGGTTTTGCAAACGGAGTGCGAGTTTGAGCATCTTCTCCTCACCTTTGCAGTAGGTGTAAAGATCCAGGACGCAGCAGGTTGCCACCACTGCTTCCAGGGGGATGATCTCATACAGCGGCA
The DNA here is from genome assembly GCA_032275365.1 of Anablepsoides cearensis. Classification (NCBI taxonomy): domain Eukaryota; kingdom Metazoa; phylum Chordata; class Actinopteri; order Cyprinodontiformes; family Rivulidae; genus Anablepsoides; species Anablepsoides cearensis. Next base: position 5,797,938 of record JAUBOC010000149.1, on the reverse strand, counting down.
TGCGGAACAACTCGTTCTGGTAGAAACGCCGTGATGGAGAGTGGTGCGTCTCGTGAGGACGGAAGTAGTGATGACCAAAAGCAAAGCGCTCCCCCCTTAGAAAATAATCAACAGCGTCATGGAAGGAAGACAGAAAACAATCTTTCCTTCCAGTGGTTTATTTATTTAGTGCAAACTCACTTTTCATTTTTCCACAGCTTTTCGATTCGGAAGATGTCAAGTTTATCTCGGTTCATGTGAGACAGGAGGCGGTAAGACTGCCTGATAGGCTGCCCTTCAGTTGTGCGTCTGCTGTCTCTCATCAGGTACACACAATCACCTGCACACAAAACCACACAGGTTAGTCATCTGCATTATAAATCAAAATAAAATGACAAGAAAAAGTTTGGCAATGTGCTTCAGTTTCATTGCAACAAACAAAGAATGGCATTTAAAATCAACTAGGGGTGTCCAGTTGTGGTCCTCGAGGGTCACCATCCTGCATGTTTTTGTTGTTTCAAAGACTTCTATTTGCATGAATGGATGATTAAAAAGCTTCTGCATAAATTGAAGAGGTAACTGAATCACTGAATCAAGTGTGCTGGAGCAGAGAAACAAGGAAAACCCTCGAGGACCTTATGAATGTTTCTATCCTGTTTGAAAGAATGAGGGCAGCCTCAACCAACAGGTGCAGCAGCTAAAACCACACAATTCATTGTTTCAGGCAGCCCTGCTGTAACTAAACCAGGGGTCTGCAACCTTTGTGATCAAAAGAGACATTTGTGCTTTTTGTCTCATTAATAAAATGTGTCCAGAGACACAAAACAAGCTACAACCGTGATTATCAACTTGTGGTTCATGGGCCTTTTCAAGGCCTTTTTGGGAACCTTTACGGTCAGTGGAAGTGACATTATAAAACTAAAAAAAATGTTGAAACATTATTATTATTATTATTTATACACATTAGGACAAATAATGCATATTCATGTAAACAATAAAAATACTATATATAGTTTATACCAAATTTCATAAAAACTAGTACAACTAAGGTAAATCTGATGAATTTGAGAGATCATACAAAGAAGTTGGATTATTTAAGTAATCATCAGGCTAGCATGAGCTAATCAACAAGTTTTATGTTTTGTATTAGTAGTATTGAGCACATATTTGCATACAAATTGATTTCTTTTGTGGGTATAAAAAAATGTATTCAGTTATGTTTGGTCACATATTCAAAGAGCCACTGCAGCGGGACCAAAGAGCCACATGCGGCCCCAGAGCCACAGGTTGCAGACCCCTGAACTAAACAAATAGGATGAACACAAAAGCTTTTAAAAGTCAACATTTTACAGAGACAGGACCATTTATAAGCTCCACACCTTGGTGAAGCAGCAGGTCATCCCTGAGGAGACATATGTAGTAGATGGAGCCAGCCTGTGCGTAGCTTGGCTGAGGTATCATGGGAACCTCCTGTAGCAGCAGAAACACAGGTGAGCAAAAAAAGCAGTAATATGTTTTTTCTCTGGGAAGAAATTTTAATAAATCAAGCTTTTGTTGGGAATTTAAAGAGGCAGACGTACTCTGTCGACAGGCCGAGGGTCACACTGCTCACAGAGGTAGTGCTCCACTTCTGTCTCCAGACGCATGCAGTCACAGTGCTGCCACACCTACAACAAAACCAATTTTACACATGAATGATAAAAAGAAATATTCAGGACAGATTACTGGTGTTGTCACGCTTCACAACCACAGTTGTTTCTGAACTCAAGCTCCATCAATATTAAAAGCCTCCTTTTTTTATTATTTTTTTATATCTAAAAATAAATTCACTCCCCTTGGAAAATCTCATTAGGAGCCTTCAAGGTGAATTCTCAGGAGAAATGAGTCAAACAGGTGCAGCGGAATGTTTTTTCTGTCACCACTCACCATGCACTTCTCACACTGGATCATCAAGCCTTCATCTTTGTACATTCCACAGATGCAGCGGATGACGTCGTCGTCTTTGTCGTGGGGCCCCGGCCCTCCTCCTCCTCCGTGGTGGTGGTGGATGTGGTCGCGCTCCAGGGAGTCCGAACTGTCCGCTTCGCTGGCGGTCTCGCCCACGATCTCGTCGATCTGGACCGCAGCTTCGTGACGGGCGCTGTAGTAAGCTTTCCGCAGCCGGCAGACGTCTCTGCCTACCGAGGACTTCTTACCGTAATATTTCTAATGAAAACACACGTTTAAAAATAAATAAATCAACAATAAATGACGTTTTTTGTTCTAATAAGAAAATATTTTGGTCAATTTTATGCTGCACATGAGGAGTTCTATATAATAAATCTAATTTAAAGCTTCCCACAGCCTTGTTTTCACATTCCTCTCACTTCTATTCTGGTGAGGTGACTCTAATTTATACAATCACTTCAAGCCCCCTTTTGACGGCAGGACCCTGAACAGCTCTGGAGTGGCACTTGTTTAAACAGCGACGCTATACAAATGCAAATCAAAAAGGGGCCGGCCACGTGTGCACCGGGGATCAGCAGGCGAGATGTTAAATCCCATTTGGGAGCCGTGTTTGTGTGAGAGAGAGCGGGGGAACGGAATGCATCGCGCTGATTGGATGAGCTGCGCAGCAACACCTCAAACAATCACCCTGATTAGACCTTTTATTGAGTGAGCTCTGAGAATCTGGAATTAGGCTGAAGAGACTCGCTGATGATGAATTGACCCTGTTATGGTTTTATTTAAGCTTCTAATGATGGCTGACATAAATTATCCAACACTGACTGTAAAGTTTAAAACATCATTAAAGAAAACTAGTTTCATCTTTCTTCTAGTCAAGATGCTTTATTCCTACAGCACTTACCTCTGCGTTACGAAACACCTTGAGCATGTCTGTGTCAAACGCCTCCACGGTTTTATAATGGCCGGTGAGAATCTGCTTCTCAATGGTGCTCAGGTCGAGAGGGTCGGACACCTTCTCGTAGTACTGACTGTTCCTGTTGGCACACAAAAACAAAACAATCAGTCTTCTCTCACCCTGTTTGGAACTCATTTTAAAAGTTAATACATCTGATTAAAACAAAAATCACTGCTGCATTCATGAAACTCTGCCAATGAAAGCTTCAAAAAAAAAAAAGAAGAAGAAAAGAAGAAGCTGTTTCTGTTTTGACACCGGCTGATTACTATCAATACAGGACTCACGCACACGCAGGCTGTCACGGCTCAAATGTGTTGTGAAGATAAAACTGCTACACTGTGTGGGTGTTGTACACAGACGAGATAAAGTAACACTGTTTCCTGGAAAACAGAGGAACGTTATGAATGAATGGGCTAACATCAATGTTTGTGTCTCACCTTTTCCTGGATGGGAGGTTGACCAAAGGAGCGGCGAGTATCTGACCAGATGAGTCTGAGGCAAAACAAAATAATAAAACCTGTTTTATTCAGATATTGAGGCACGGAAAGGTTTATTTTAAAATTAAATTAGATCAAAATAGAGATTATAGATGTTTGAAAGCACTCAAATGAGGTGAAACATAACAAGCACTTAACTTATAAGAAAATATATTTCACTTTGTTAAAGTTTCCGTAAATCTAAACAATCTAATTTTTTTTTTCTGAGACACAAAGTTCAATTTCTGCTTCAGTGAATCAATGCATTTCACACGACTAACCCTTGTAGCTTGTGATCATGTCACAAATCTCCTTGAAGATGTGTGCGAGGCGTGCTGTGCGAGTGACTTCTGTGTTTTCCTCGGCGGCGGCGAGTCTCCGTGTGCGTACGGAGCGCGACGTCTGCAGAGCTGAAAACTGCGTCAGGAACACGTCTAGAGAGAAAACACGAGCGTTCAGATTATTCAAGGTTAAAAATTATATATATAATTAATGTGATGCCTGTTTGGTTAACTGACCTGACTTGATGTTGCCATCATCTCTGATAACTCCTCCCCAGCGGGCGTAGACAGACAGGCTGCTGGCGTCCCGCTCTCTTTCACCCTCTCTCTTCTGCAGCTCCTGTTTCTCCCTCATCTTCTCCCAGTTTCTCAGAAGAAAAACTCTGTGCTTTAGCACAAAGTTTCTGGTAGTGGCAGAAAAAAACAAAAAAAAAAAAACAGTGTTAAGGATGTGTTTTTTCTTTGCACTGTCTGGTTGGATCTTTATTTTGACATTTGGAACCAGAGACTGAAGGATTTTTACTGTGCAGTTTAATCTAAAGTGACAGCGAAACATAAATTTCCACCTTAGTTTGCAACCAGATCTGCACATAAAACTGACAGACGTTCTAACTGAGCAGAACATTTGTTATGAAGTTTACTTAATGTCAGCTCAGGCACTAAAACAAACACAAACACGTCATCTTGTTTTACTAAATCTTTGTAAAATGAATCTTAAAAACAGCCATATGTGGTCTAATAAAGATTCCAGGGAAAATTCTTGTTTTTACAAAGATTATGTACATAATACATGTTTCTGTTGTGGCCCACTGTGTGTTTACCTCTCTCTGTTAGACATGGGCTTCATGAGATGTGGATAAAACTTGTTGCTGTCGCTTGACTCTTCCTCCTGCAGTTAAAAGAAATTAGTATCAAAACAAGGTCTGGCCTTAAAGAAAACACAATTCAGCCCAGACTTTATTCTTGAAATCAGTCTGAATTTGACAACTCCAAAGATCAAATCTAAAACCACATTTTTAATGCAGGCAAACATTTTGTAAAATGTAAATATGAAGTAAATGTATACTATTTTAGATACTTCTAATTAGGTCTAATAACTGAGAATTAAAAATGAACAAAATAAACTTGAATTGGACACGTCTCACACAAACAACAACTTTTCACTCACTCTTTTCTTCAGTTGGTGCTTTGATTTCCTTTTCTCCTTGAGTCGACCCAACCGCCGAGCGCCCCCTGATTTTCCAGGCAAGCCGTTTATACGCTGACTCTTCCCTCCGATGATCCCGCGGCAGCTCTCAGAGCCACACTTACACACTTGCTGCAGAGCAAACAGTACTTAATTTAACAGGCGACAAACAGGTTTTGGTAATATTGAACAAGCATTAAATGCATATTTGAAAAAGGTGGAAACCAAAACTAAGTTAATTTAATATTTAGGTCAGATTAATGATCAAGTTTGTTGAAGCTGAACTTCATTTCACTAAAACTCAACTTGGATCTTCTGCTTTTAAGTAAATTGCTTCCCCTATAACTGTTAATATTTGTTAGAAATTGTGAAGTGAGGCATTAACTTCTTTTAGCTTCTGTGAGCCAGAAAATATGTGAAACTCACAGACATATAGAGGTTAAAATATTCATTAGTGTCACCTGCTCCTCAGTGTTGAAGGAATGGAAGTTGTAGTCGTAGGTGAGTTCAGTGCCGCTGGTGATGTCTTTGAGAGCAAAGAGACCAATCCTGTACACCCCATTCACTGACCTGCAAGGCAGAAGCAAAATTATTTTAATATTTTAAACCAAAGCAACCCTTTAACATCAGAAACAGGCAAATATAACTTGAAGGGAAAAATATTTCTAAATTTTTTTTAGCAGAAAATATATAAAATGTTTTTAAATAAACATTTTTTAATCTGAATTTTCTGTTTTCTAAACAAATCAGTGCCACAGCTTTTCACTGTTTTACCAAGAATAAAGGAGACTATTCTGTTGGCCAGCCGCTTGGTAATTTATTCTTTCTACGGGGGCAAAAAGCTGATTCAGCAGATTGTTTTCAAGCACTTTCTCTGTATCTAAGGCCGGGGTGCATACAATCTCTCTTCTGTGACAAGATGAATGACTCATCAGGCTTTGTGCTGGAAATCCTCCATCCTCGTGGAAGTTTTTTTTTAGTTTAATTTCTTTTTTTTTTAGCTGAGCCCCTCTATGTTACACAGGCTGCTGCCCTAGATTTTGAGCTGGTCTTTGTTGGAGGTCATTGGCTCACAACAGTTAAATCCTCAGAGTAAAACGGTGCAAGGTCTGCTCAGACGAGTTTTAAGCTGCTGTTAATTCAGTCGCGCTGCGTGAACAACCACTTGGAAAACCAGTGGGTTGTTTTGGCAAAGTGCAGGTGACTTTAAGCCTTTTAGCTCTGTGAGCACAGGCAAGAAGTGAGGCGACTTCATCAGATTACAACACAAACGCATTAACAGGGTTAAAAACCTTTTCAGTTCCAATGAACACAAGACAACATATTGTTTTGTCTTGGTTGGCCCTGTTTTAGCTTATTTTTTAAAATGCTTTTCTATTATGCCAACTGCTGGCCATTTCTAGATTTACTCAGATTTATTTAGTCAATTTGTCTCAGAAAACAACCAACATCAAACAAATAATCACACACAAACAAAGAAGCAATTAACAAAACGAGTCAGGTAATAGACTCGACTATTTTCCAGTTTAATAACTTTAAGTGTTATAGGCACTTAGAAAGCAAAATGGTGATTAGCTGGAACAATTTCCAATCTGTTTCTCTGAAACTGCACTCATACCGTGCCATAAAAAGCTTAGTAATTTAATCAGACTGTTTTCTTTTTTTTTTTGGAAATACAGTAAACTACAGCAAAGCAGGATACTGAGAACTGTATTCTTTTATTTATGATCATACAACAATTAAACCAGATCTGGTTAAATCTGTAATCTCTAAAAGTAGCTGTTTAAGCATCTGTTTAGAAAAGAAATTAACCAAATTATTTTTTTTTATTAGAGCCCCAAACCACCAAGCAACATCAGAAGGGAGTTAGTTTGAAGCTATTATGACACCCACCACTTCTGCATCTCACAGTTTGGCTCACAGCTGTGGTTTATGAAGCGTGCCTCATTGCCCATTCGGTAGCTGTCAATCACCATCCCACTATCCAGGTTCAGACAGTAGTGGCCACTGTGGGAGAAGTACTGCTGCATCATACGGTTCCTGCGATGTGGCAGATATGAAACAGTGGGAGGTTAAAAGAGAGGTTTCCAATCACCTTCTGAATAAAGGAAAAGAGATGGAGAAAATGGGAGGCGTCTCACCTGAACTCCTGCTCGCTCACCACTTCTCCCAGGTATTCAATGATAAACTGTCCGGAGCGGAGAGGCTCCTTGGTGCGGATGCCCCAACCTTTTCCTTCAGCACGGAATCGCTCCAGACACTGGACCCACTCGTGCCTCTGGATGTGCTGGTTGTCACACTTGTCACCACATGAACAAGTACTGGGAGAGCACTCAGCAAAGCTCATTCTAAGAAACAAAGTTTTTTTTTAGCAAGTCCTCTATTAGGAGGAATTATTTCCCAAACTAAATAACCTACTAAATCAAGTGCTGATATCTGAAATACAACATCTATTGATGGAAAACCTGCTAAAAAGCTGCATTTATTTAGTGTTCTGTCTCATTACCTATTCAGGCAATCATCCAGGCAACCTTTTTCAGTCAAGTTTTCAGGAGACCTACAGTTGCACATGGTTGTTTCATAACCAGAGAGAGGCTTCACGTCCACGTAGACATCTGTGAAACATAAACAGAAGGTTACAGATTCTTATCTATCTTCTTGGCATCTTTCCCACATGTTGTGCAATCTTCTATTCCTTGTTTTGCAAATAGTGACTAAAACTGATAACAAGTGCAACATTGAAAATAACAAGAGAACCAAATATTATGATTAAAACACCATTAGTGGCATAAAAGAGAGAAAACTGAATAAAGCCAGTCACTCACTTGATCTGATCTTTTTATAAAGAGGTACATCCGGCCTCTTGTGAAGCTGAAAGGCAAATACAAAAGAGCAAAAAATAAAAGTTTAAACACATGTGCTGGTTATTCCACTATTAAAGAAATCACTCTGCTCCGAGCACATTCAAATAATAATTATGTTTAAGAGAGATCACCTGATCATGTTTCCACAACCATAAGATGTCATAAGGCAACTGGAAATCTATACGTTTCTGTCTCAGGTACTTCCCTGTAAACACAAAGAAAAAACTAATTAGGGCAAGCATATACATTTTTAATTCTTTAAAAGGATGAAAATTATTTTAGATCAATATAAAAGCTTAAAAAAACACAAAATATAAGAAGTAGAGTTGAGAGTGGTAAAAATCTCACGCCCAAAAGCTTTAAAATCCAAACTCACCAACATGTATGGGAGCAGGAAACAATCCATATTCATGTTCCCCGGGTATGTACTCCAGCTTCTCCTTCTTCAGCTGTAAAAGCTGACTGCGCGGGCTGCAGAAGAGGAACAGGAACGTGAGAAAGCAGCTTACCCATGGTGTAGACAAGCGTACAGGGCATCAGCATCAGAGGATTAAATATTTTGCAGAAGCTGTCTTTGTGACTCACTCTTCAGTCTTATACACATCAGAGTAAAGTCCTGCTTTCTGAAACTTTTTTTTCGGAGGTCTGGCTGCTCTCTTCTCTCGTTGGTTGTTTATGGGCAAAGGTGCAGCTTGTTCTTTGGAGGCGGGAGCCGGGATCTCTGAGGAACACTTGTCATCTGGCTTTCTTTCTACTGAGCTGAAAGCAGAAATCAAATCAAATGGACTTTCTTTACATAAATAATTAAATACTGAAGTTACATCAGACTTGAAGGAATAAAGGAGCGACAGTTAAATTAAACATGACTGACCTCTGAAAGTGCTGATGAGCTTCTTCTGTAGGCCAGCTTCCTGTCCCAGTTCTGGACTTTGCAGCCAGGTTAGTAGGATTCTCCTCTTTTTCTGGGGCTTGCTCCTCACTCTCCTCCACCTCCTTGTCTTCTTCAATCTCCCCCTCATCTTCTTCATCCTCATCTCCCTCCCAGTGTTTTCTCTTCTGAGATTTTCTACGTTGCCCCTGAACTACGGACTCGATAGCATCTGAGACAGTTTTGACCTCCCAACCTCTTCGTCCTGCGAGCCGTTCTGTCCCACCGTCTCTGTGCCGGGTCTGATTCAGTTCAGCTACAGGTGGAGGGGACGGTGGTGGGGAGGGAAGTGGGTATTTCCTGGGACGTCCAGGACCCCTCTTTTTCACCATGTTGTTTCCTGTGCGAGCTTGCCTCTGCAGTTTTTTGGCACGCAGAATTTTGTTAACGTGGTGCAGGCTGCGCTTAGACGGCTGTGCCTGGTGGGAGAGGTGGGGCAAAGAGGAATCCAAGTAAAAGTCCTGAGGGGGCGAAAGACAGGAGGAAGGAGAGCTGTGGGAGTGAAACAAAGAGGGTTGGTGGTGGTGCAGCTGCCGGTGATGTAAAGACCCTTCAGTCCCTTCAGAGGTCAGGACACCTCTTGTTTGAATACCTGATGACCCTGAAAATAAAAAAGAAACAGACTCAATGCTATAAATGAGGAACTGAATATATGAACAGCAGAAGTGAGATAGGAATTAGAAGAAATACATCAAATAAGGCTTTCCTTTAAGTTAAATGTTCAAGAATGATGAACCTGCTGTAATCCACCCCTACTTTAACATAATGCAACATGTTCCTTTGCTTAAAACAGCTGTTTTTATGTCAAAACAATATTTTACTATGGGAGATCCAGAGATTTGAGTGATGGCTTCACTTCTCATCTGGCAAATAGCAGTGATGATGCAGCGGATATCTTTTATCAATTAAAAAAAAAAAAAAGAGTATATATGTATTTTTTTTTGTAAGCAGACAAGTGTAATTAAACCCTCAGGAGAATAACAATGACTGCTCCGTAACCGTCAGCGTGTAGAGAAAGTATATTCTATGCTGCTTTAATCCATCGCTGCCATGTTTAAAACAACCATTAAACACTAACAAAAAGTGAGAAAACTGAGACTTTTACTTCACAGACTGCATGAACTGAACTGTTTGCATGAAACACACACAACACGTGCACTTTCTATCACTTTCACATGTCTGTGCACATAAAAGAAAAGTGTCAAATGCAATTAATTTTAGAGACATAGCTTAAATGTGGGCAACATCGCTGTTGTATTATTTCAAATTCCTTTTAAAACACTACTAAAGGTCCAGATTTACCCTTTGATTCTCTTTAACTCTTTCTCCCACAGCAGCTTCTACACATTCTCTCCTGTCGTTTATCTGCTTGTCACTCATCACATGTCTTCTGTGCCAGCCAGTTCCTCAGACTCTCCACTGTTGACCTTTAATGTCACCAGGGTTCGACAAGATTTTTTTTTTTACCTGCCCTGTCGGGCAGGTGACAACAAATATTACCTGCCCGACATGAA
>JAUBOC010000149.1:5776220-5787216 GCA_032275365.1 Anablepsoides cearensis | reverse complement strand
TCGGGACACACCCACCTGCCCGAACATGCGTTTTACCTGCCCCGGGCAGTCGGGCAATAGGATTTGTCGAACCCTGAATGTCACCATTCTGCCTGTGAACCCTGCTTGACCCCAAGTCCTACACTGTAATCCGGGATTACTTGGCTTGTTTTGAACTTCATCACACTACCTTAACAAGAATCTTTTAACATCTTATCTTACTCTGAGATACATGCTTAAAATTTGACTATACTTATTCAACATCCCTTCGAACTAAAGCATCACTTCCTCCTAACAGCCATTTGGAGTAAAACAGAAAGCCAGATTACTGCTGAGGAGCAATGCCTTACATCAGCAACAATAACTCAGCCCAGGTGCTGGGTGTACTGCTGGATAGAACTAGGCCTCACATTGTGGGCTTTTGAGGGAAAAAAAAGGACTTCTAAAAATATCAGGTTAACAAAATATTCCACCCCTTCAGTAACATGATCTCAGACAAAAGTGCTGCATCAACTGTGGCAAATTATGGTCCTCTAACCTCAGAGAAAATCCAGTTAAAGTAATCACACATTCTTCCTTCGCCAAGAAAGTAGACAAAAGTAAAAGCTACCAAACGTCTGACGTTGTATCTACAGGGGATGAAACAGTGTCTTCTTTCAGATAAAATAACTCCTATTTTTACTTTCGGAGGGCGGACAACTCCAAGGGCAACAAATGGAGAACTTGTAATTTATTAATGTTTGCTGCAGCCACAACTTAAGTATGGATGGTTCCTGCGCTAACCACACCGCACAATCTTTCAGAGCAGAATGAAGGAGCTTTCATGAGACACATATGTCTATGTGTGGAGATCAAACAGAATTTTAGAGCCCACTTGCTGTGCCACATGACAGTGTTTTAAAAAAAAGCCAGGGGTTTATGTTAGATCTGACTGACTGCTGCACAGTGGGCCACTGTCACCCCAGCTGTGCCAACATCTCATCAAACATTAGCCAATTACAATCAGAGGATAGATAATAATACTGCAATGGAACTAATCTTAGAAAACAAATGTGATACACAACTGATTCTTGTACCTTTTTAACAATTTGAAACTAAATTTAAGTCAAAATCATTTTTTTGTGTATATAGCTCATAGGCATACATGTTTTTAGCTACAATTGTGCAACAGATTAGCTTCTATATTGCTGTAAAATGATTGTAAAGTTCTTTATTTTCCCATGCATGGTCTGTTGTTGGCAGCCTGTTCATACAGATTTCTTAGCTTGACTTTAGCAGAAATGGACTCACCTAACTCCCTCCTCTCTGCAGACATTGAGTGGTCCTTCCTCGCTGGCCGCTCCCCGTGGCTGAAGCTGGAACTCTCTGCGACCATCTCTGTTTTTCTGCTCCTGCCTCCTTTCAGTGAAGTTCGGGTGAGAGCCGAGGCAAAGAGATTTGTAAGATTTGGAGAATCGTGAGCTTCTACATCCTCTGTGGGAGTGAGAGGCTCCTCATCCTCACTGTCTGAGCAGCCAGCTGGGTCTCCCGCCCGTCCATTTGAGAACGAGCCCTGACCAGGGGCTACGTGGCTCCGCGATAGCTGAGAATAGTCTGCTTCAGAACTGCCCATTCTGAACCAGGATGCAACTGGATGGCCTTTTGAGCTGCTGTCCAGAGTAAGCCGAGAAGGCCCCAAACAGGACATGGAGCTTTCTTTGCGCTTGTATCTTTCTGCAGAGGAGGATGAGGAAGAAGAGGGCGAGTTGGCAGAAGTGGCAGCTTGTTTGCCGACAGCTGCACCAGAAGGGTCTCTTCCAAAGCGGCATCTTTGTATCGACTCGGCCATTCCCAAAGCACCAACTCGCTCTCCTTTATTTGATGCTCCTTTGTCAGGAACACCTGCACCAGCTCGACTCCCTGATCCACTCCTCGCTGCTTCTTCCCGGTCTTCCTCAGAGCAACGCTCCCTGTGTTTGTGTCTGTGTTTGTGTTTATGGTGCCAGTTAAAAGAAAGATCAGAAGACATGGGTGGGAAGAGAACAGGGGACCTTCTTCCTCCCAAGTACTCCTGCCTGAGCAGCTTGTGTTTTTTCTTGTGAAATTTTGATGGGTTTAGTAGGAGATGTGACGGGTGGTGATGATGCATGTAAGGTGTCGGGGGAGGCGGAGGGAAGGATGGTGAGTGGTGAGAGTGGTGGGATGGTGCTGTGTGAGGGGACTGGTGGTGTGGGTGAGGATACAGGGCGCTTGCAGGAGGATAGCCTCTGTAGTAGCCCAATCCCAAAGGCCCAGAGGAGTAAGGAAGTCCGTAAGAAGGGTGGTAGAACCCGCCACTTGAGAGAGGGAATCCCAGTCCTGGTACAAAAGGAACCTCAGACAAGGAGTCCCTCAATTTGGGAGGGCGTCCTCGTTTTTTCTTCATGTCTGGTTTACGAACATAGTGCAACGGGTCGCAGGAGTATGCAGGATGAGAGTAAAACCTGCCAAAATTAACCCTGAAGATCGTAGGCAGGAGGTCCCTGTGAACATAATGATGAGGAGGCGGACCACTGGGACCTCCAATTCCACCACTGGGTCTGTTTCCCAACCCGGGTATTCTAGTCGTTCCTGGTGCTATGCCTATGCCAGCGCTGAGCCTGTGCCCTGCTGAACGGTGCGTGATCCGTATTTCACTCAGCATCACAATGATCTCATCCAGCTCAGCGAGAAAGTCTGGGTCAAGCCGCCGAGACCGCAGCTGCAAGTACTTCTTCTTTCGTTTCCTTTTCTGTCTCTTCAGCTTGTCGTAGCCGGGGCATCCGTGGTTGCGGCGTTTACACTTGTGCTTGTGTTTCTCTTTGTGGCCCAGTAAGGAGGATGCAGGAGCTGTTGGGTGGGGTCTGCGGAGGTCAGGTGATGAGCGTGCCCCGTGGGGTGATGGAGAAGGCGAGGGATGTTCCATGAGCACGGCGGAGTGTCGACGCCTGCCTCTGGAGTTGAGGCCCATCCCCGGAGCCATTGCTGAACCCATGACACCTGGCATTAATAATCCCATTCCAGCTGGCATCCCGATCCCACCCAACCCAGCAGTCCCTCCGGCTTTCTCTCCACGGTCAGATGTGCTGTTATTGTCTGTTCCTATGCCACTGTCACTGGGCACCGTCTCCTCACTATGGGACTCACTGACTGGTGATGGAGTGGCTTCTTTTAGCTCGCTGAGGGGAGCCGGGGAGGTAGGATGAAGCGGCCTCGGAGGAGAAAGCTTATGATAATGATAATGCTGCCTGTAATGATGGTGGTGGTGAGGATAGCCACGACAGGACAACTTTTTCTGGGATGCTGCTGTAGCCGCAGAGGATAACGAAGAACCCAAGACTTTGTTGGGAGCCGAAAAGGTTGGGGGAGGGAAGGAAAACGTGTTGTGGCTATGATGGGAGCTGGAATAGTGGGAGTGACCTGAAAAGTGTACCGAGCCAGGCTCCACAAAGCTGGCATCGCTGATAGGACTGTGGCCTCCGCTTGACTGTGAGAGGGAGGGAGAGGGAAAGACCTCTGATGAGGAGAGCTGGTGCTGAGACTGATGGTGGTGATGATGATGGAGAGGTGAAGTGGTGTTTGGACACAGAAAGGGTTCTGGTGATGACACTGTGGCCACTGCTTTTGGTTTACGGCCCCTCCTCTTACCCATGTATATTGTCCCCTTTTTACTGACGTTAATTTGTGGCCCCAATTTCCCCCCAAAAGAAGCAGCCAGGGAGGAGAGTGATTGTGTCGTAGATTCCACAGAGCTTACCACTGCACTAGTGCTGCTTTTAGGAGTTTCCTCTGTTCTCGGGCCTAAAAGGATCTGACTCAGAAATCGTTTACGCTTCACACTTTTCATTTTATTGATCTTGCCAATAATAGTTTTCATAATAAGCTGCCCATTTCCTTTGGTGCGAAACCGTTTGTCGACGTCTCCTGCTTCAGGAGCTAATGTGGGAGGCTGGCCTTCTTGGGGTAAGGTAGGAGGTAGCCGCTTGGGCCGTCCACGTTTTCTAGGCATAGGCTTAGGAGGGTTTAAGTCCACCTCTGGGTGAAGAACAGGCGGGTCCTGCTCTTCCTTGGACTTTAGCAAAGATGAATAGACTTTGGAGGAGGCTAGCTTATTGGAAGAGTTACCAGGGGCTGGGGCATCAAGTCTGGGCATTTTAGACTTTGGCCTCCCTCTTTTGTTGGGTCGAGGTGGAAAAAGCTGTGACACTGAGTTTTGAGGCACAAGATTTGGTCTGACCTTATTTGGGTTTGGCGGCCTGCCTACAGGTCTTTTAACCGGTGGCGATGGTATTTCTAAGCTTGTAGATGAATTCAGGGTGGTTTTGTTTTCACTGAAGAAACTGCCCTGATCTGTTTGTTGACTCTGTAGCTTGTTCATAACATGAGTCCAGCAGGGTTTGCTGCCCCTGCGCTTTTTGAGGGGTTTACTGTCCTGTTCATCATTTGAGTCGAGAGAGGAATCAGGTGAATCATCTCTAAGAGGTGTTTGTGAACCATCTTCATCATCTGGCTCAGACTGAGAAGGTGCCCTCTGTCTAACAGGCTCAGGAGGGCTCGTACTTCGGCTCGGTTGACTACTATCCCTGCTGGGACTGCGCTTACCTGGACTAGAACTTCTCCCCCTGTCAACACGCAGTGATTGATTACCTGTTCCCCTGTCTTTACCCTCTGGTTTTCCTGTTACTACTGAAGGAGGGCACTTGGTTAAGTCTCTGGGACCTCCGCTGTCCTGCTGCTTCTCATCTGCACCACTTTCCTCAGCCAGAGCTGGAGACTCTTGAGCGTGGTGTCCTTGTGAGGGAACAGGTGAGCCCAGGTGACTCACTGCACTCACTGTCCTCTGCTCACCTGAAATGGAGGAGGAAACTGGGCAGAATGGTGAAGACGTGGTGTGTGGTGAGCTCTGAGCAGGACGCGACTGTGGCTTAGAAATACTGTTTTCACCGTTGCTGTCTTTTGACATAGACGACAGGCGATTATAGGGGAATGCAGGGCTGCTGCTGCGACTGCTGCTGTTGCTGCTGCTCATGTTAATGCTGCTGTTGCCGCTGCTAATAATAGCTTTTCCAGCCCCATCCGAGTCCTCCTTCCTTACTTGCATCAGGATGGATGGATTTTCTGAAACGCCGTCTTTGCTCCTAGAACCGTAAGGCCGACCAGGTGGTCTTGACACGGGGGGAGGAGGAGAAAGGTGCAACATTCTTGAATACGTGTTCCTGTTGGCCATAGCCCTGTCACGTTGCTTGGCCGTGGGAGCCATGAATCCTGAACTTTGGAGGGCAGGATTGGGATCTGTCTTTGTGGGTTTAGGGATCTTTGATGGAGGGCAGGTTGCGATAAGCTGGGCCAATTTCTCAGTTACCGTCGGTGCTCCCCAACTCTGAACACCCTTGTCCTTGTCTTTTTGACTTTCTGTGCTGTAAGCGTACTGGGACGCTTTAACGCCATCAAACGTTGGTTCTTTTGATGCAGGTACAGGTGAAGGAGGTGAAGATGTCCGTTGATTTGTTGGTGGAGTTGGTGTTTTCTTCCCAGAAGAATGCAGTTTGTTGTCTGGTGGAGGGCGATAAAGATTGAGGGGTCTTTCAGATGTGGTCGTAGCTGATTTTGGATCAGACTTTGAATCTGACTTGTAATCTGTCTTTGGTTGACCCTGCCGAAGAAAATAATAACAGTAAGTAATTAACAACATCTGATAAGGAACACACTTTAGGCAGGATAGGAGTGTATTTCTTAGGAATAAACTGCCTAATTTACTAAATATGTAATTATATGTGTGTAGTGTTGTCTGCTTTGGAGAGTCAAACTTACAGCAAGTATATGATACATTCAAACATTAACCTGCTCATATGTTTCAGTTCATTAATTCAACTTTCAGCCCACTGCTGCTGCACATTGAGAACCAGGAAGAGAGGGAGGAGTTACTCCACAAGGTCAGACTGGGGACAGAGAGGGAGAGCTAGTAGAGGGGTCATGCAGGGATGGGTGGGGAGGTGGGGAGGACATGGCTAGGCAGAGACAGAGAGGGAGACAGGAGAGCGTGAACCGTGATAAATAGAGGCAGGCCAATCCAGAAGACAAAGAAAACTAAAGAACAATTTATGCCCTGCTCTTTATCTGTGCGCTAACGCAGTAATTATGGGGGCAGCTTTGTTATGGGCTGCTGCCTTAGCAATGAGTGAAAATATTCACAGGATGAAAAGTAGGTAAACAACTCTGCAGACAAAAACGTTAAGTAATTTAGTCAAAACCGAACATAAATGTCATCAAAGTGTGAAACTAAAATACAGAAACTGACAGATTTTGTTTTCCTTACCCTTTTGGATGAAGCACTTCCATTCACTTGGGAGGGTGATGGGGTTTTAGTGATGGGAGGGGGAGCAGGAGGAGGTGTAGGAACCTTAGTGGAAGAAACGGATGAAGATGACGAAGCTGGAGGTTTGTTCATGCTCTGACTCTTGTCCTTTTCCCGGCTCTTTGAGGGACTCTGGCTCTGAGTGTGAGGGCCATCACTCGCAGCTCCTGCACGGTTTCCTCGACCATTACCCCCTCCACGAGCCGTATGCCTCACAGTGGCCCTGAAGGCCGGCCGGCACACATAATTCTCCAGGATCTTGGGGGGCTTCTTCATGCGTTTTGCTTGAAGGCCGATCTTGAGCTTGACGTTGCCCTCGGACAAGTTGCTCTCTTTGACGGAAAACTGAGACTGGTCATCGCTGGCAACTCCTGGCCCACCTGCATCAGCAGGGACGGCTGCAGCTCCTTCTTTTTCTCTGTCCCGCTTCTTTTCCTCCTCCTCTTCTTTCTTTCCACCCCCTCCATCCTTCTCTCGCTCTCCCGCCGGAGTACAAGAGAGAGGTGGGGGCGGAGTTGCAGTCCTCCCATGAACCTTCTGATCCATCAAAACTTAAGGGACGTGAACTCTTATTTGAGTGTTGTGGAAACCAGGTAGAGTTTGGGGATAGGGGTGAAGGGGGGAGGGGGAGAGGGGATAACTGTGAAAGTGAAGCTGTCCTTGTTTTGATGCGTCGTCTTCACTTCCTTCTTAGCTGTCCAGCCCTCTTTCTCCGTCCTATAAACACAGAGAAAAGTAGAAATAATTAGTCAATGCAACACAGAAAATCAACAAAACAATTTTAATTTTAAAAGTATGTCATAAAGAATAATGATGCAGGTAATTAAACACTGTTCAGCTCTTCCAAATTATTTTTACCGCATCCTCTCACAGTCTATATTAATAACATGTGACCCACTTACACAGCCAAGGTGCTCCTATCAGAGAAATGTATCTTTAGACATAGAGCCACTGATTATACACCTGCAATTTACAAACCCCACATGGTCCAGAGTCAATAGTTAATCCCACAGCTCTGCCACGGCCTTAACCGAACGAGCAACGGCGTCAGCACCCTGGTGGCTGCAGTCGTGGCAAACTGCTCATACCCTGTTTCAGCACAGCAAAGACAGCAGAATGCTTCTTAATTGTGCTCCATAGAGGGCAGCCCAATTCAATGAAGTTGTCTACAGCTCCCTATAGCAACTGAGTGATTTAATGCGGATTCGCCCCCAAGCAGGTGCTTTCTCTTTGTGAAGTCATTTGGAGGCAATTCAGAACTGTGACCTCAGCACATTATGTCCCTCTGGGACTACACAGACGATCCGGCTGCCTTTCCCAGCCTCTAACAGCAGCAACTGTGAGTGAGTGAGTGAGTGAGTGAGTGATTAAGGTGGTTTTCCTGTACTCTACATTAATGAAGATCACTAAAAGAGGTATCTTGGAGCTTCAGTAAAGTCATACAAGTCAGCACATCTGTAATGCATCCAAAGCAAAAGGAAGAAATTAATATTCTGTACATGAAATGTTACAGTGTTTGTTTTGGGTTATGACGTTCAAAAACAGAAGTGCTTTTCTGTTGAACCGTTTGGGTTGGAGCCTGAAGTTTTCTGACACTCACCTCTCAGTGTTTTCTTTACTCAAATCACACCTCCCCTTTTTTCTTTTACACCCCATCAATCTCTGCACTCCTTTGGTGTTTTTTTTTTTCTCCTGCTCGTCTATTTCGCAAAACCTGGAAGCTCCTGGTAACAGCACGCAAACTAAATTTGCTGTGTTCCGACTTTAATCATAAACACATTTCACCCATCACCCACCCCGACTGAATGTGTTCTCTGCGTCCTCCTCGCACACTGTGACAAATGTTCCCCTCATTCTTTCATACTAAACACTTGCAGCGATACGAGCTGCCTGACTGCAGCCATGCCAAAAATAAGCCACAGCGGTGCCCGGCTGACATAAGGCCGGCGACAAGCCTGCCAGAGAGTCAAAACGCTTCTTTCTAAGTCAACAGCGAGTGCTTTTTTTCCAGAACGATTCGTTCTTTCAGATTGATAATCCTCTACTTCAAAGCAAAGGTACTTTTGTATACGCAAAGCAATAACGACAACAAAAACGTACTTTCACAACCAGTCATACCACAAAACAACGCAATAACAATGCTACTGGTTTTTCAAGACTGAAATTAGTCACTCTAATGGCTCTGTGCTTTGTCCTGAGCAATGGTCAAGAATTAAAATAGAAATAAGTGTTTATAAAAGGAGAGTGGATATTAAAGCATACTAGACATACCAGAAAAGTCATAGTATCAGGCCTACATCCAGAAAAAAAAAAAAAAAAGACAGAGCATGGAGGAACGTAGTAAACAACTTCCCGGGCCCCCTCCTTTTTCTTTCCTTCTCCTAAACCTCTCTCCCTCCCACCCTCCTTCCTCGCTTTTGCACACGTTGTTCATAACTACTGATTTCCCTTTGGCCACAGCAATACTATCCCACCCCCACTCCCCCTCCTCCTCCTCTTCAGATCATTCACTAGGGCTGGCGCTTGTCCCGAGAGCTCCCTGTCATTTTAGGGGCTTTTACGCCACAATCCAGAACCTCGATCAGACAGCGAAAACAACCAAATTCCTTTATTACCACTTGTGTTTTCTTTCACTTCGTAATCCCTGCACTGTATACCTGTAACAGAACTTAAAGAGCAGACGAGGCTACAATTATGGAAATCTGTAGATCAAGGCTGGAATGGAGAGATGTGACAGGTGTCAATCAAGACTCAGCTCTGCAGCAGCACTTGGGCGTTTATTACAGCTTATATAAAGAAACTGAAACAACTGTTTTAGCAGTTTTAATTAGGTAGTTTCCACTCTTCTCTTCTGTTAGGCAATGAAGAATCGGGGCTGACCAGCAAAGAAGCCAAATTAGTTTTATCTGCATTTAGTTTCCTGCACAGTCAACACAAGCTCTCATAGGACCATCTCCTGTTTTCTGCTAACCGATCACCCACAGTTTTCTAAGCAGCTACTCATAGTTTACTCATAGCAATAATAACGCTGAAGAGAGAAAAATCATCCTTACACACAGTCTTTATATGACCCAGCGGGGGAAATGATTTGATGGGTGCGTTAACATAGAAATTTGGTCATAATGATTCAAATCAATGTGTTTTTATTATTTTCAACACTCACCTCTGAAACAGTCCAGAAAACGGTGTTCACATCATTCGTCTCTGTGTCCTGTTTTCCATGTGTATCAACGTGGTGGCCACATATTTTTCATTTTCTTTTAAATCCTCCAAATGCTGAAATGCCAAAACCAAAACATGGTCAGATCTGAAAATCCAAAGCTGCAAAGCGCCGATGGTTACAACTAATAATAAGCAGAGATGTCGCTCGGATTCAAACAATGTTTAGGTTGTTTTGGTTCGGTTCTAAAATAAGATTGCAACCTATAAAAGCTGACCTTGCCGCTCTGAAACATAAAAGTTGCGATGGTGGAAGCTGGGGTGGCAACATTAAAGCATCGCTCTAAAAATGTATATTCATAAATCAGGATAACAGTAGCGGACACGGCGTTAAAGATAAAAATAGCTCAGCTTTCAGCTATTTTGCACTCATTTCAACTCCACCAAAATAAAAGAGTTTTGTTTATTTTGTAACAAACCGCTAGCTAATAATAAAAGACAGCTCGCGCAACATGAAGCACTGGCAGAAGCACGTTTAAAAGCGATTAAGGCTCATTTCGCTCAGCGAAGCATGAACTTACACGTTTTTGAGTGAATAAACAAGCATAAAATGGCCGCAGTTTTGAGGAAATTTTGCAGCAATCGAAAGAAAATGTCACAACTCGGAATATAAGATGTACATATTCTTGCATCTCTCCGTTCTCATAAGCACTCGTGTTACTACATCTCAGCTACGACGGCTAACGATGCAAGAAAGCTAAACCAGAAAAAAAAATGTTCCGACGCTGTTTCAAAAATACAAACCCACGTTTACATCCAATAAAATATACGACATTTAAATAAAAAAACAATGAGGCAAATTATATCCCCGCGATAGAAAATAACAGATGCTGCGCCGTGTAGGTTATTAAAAATAACACTACTGTCAACAAAATGGCGGCTGCGTTGAATCAACAGACCTGAAATGGATCTCTCCTCTATTTCTTCTTCCTTGCGGCTTAAACCATTATTCCTTTCAGCTACTAGTATCCGTAATATCTCCGGAGATGCTGTAAAATCCACAACGACTCGCCATTAACTGGGCCTGGATGTGTCAGCACGGGCCTCTCTTAATCGGGCCTCCATGTCTGCTCAGCCCGTATCTCTACTGTCTCTGTACAACACGGGTATTCAGTGGAGGGTGTATGGCAGGCCGGTGTGACATATAATCAAACCACACATAGTCTGCTTATTTTTAAGGTAACCATACTGATGGAATTGTATTCCTTTTGAGAAATTAAAAACAACTGTCATTATTCTAACCTAGAAAATTTAAGGTTTCTCATTTGCTCCAACTTTTAAATCAAATAGCTGCCTAATGCATCAAAAGTAGAGACAGGTATGGTAATGAAGTATTTATTTGCACTTTATGAACCTTTATTATCAGTCTTATATGCATGATCTATTAGCCTAGGGGTCTGCAACCTTTATGATTAAAAGAGCCATTTGTGCTCCTTGTCTCACTAA
>JAUBOC010000149.1:5748077-5774720 GCA_032275365.1 Anablepsoides cearensis | reverse complement strand
ATTTTTAGATTAGTGCTGCCCACCACTGACATTCAGGGATTATTTTATAAACCCTATTCTTTATATGCTGAAACGTTTTGAAGTACCGTGTTCAATAGTTGTGGGCAGATTTCCCAGCTTTTTACAAGCCTTGAACGTAGCATTACATGTGAATCTGGAACATAAAGAAAGCTTTGCTACAGTGAACCCCTGAAAAGTTGCAGAACAGGGACCCAAAAGAAAATTTCTTGTATTTGAGATACAATTCTTATTCTTCTTTTACCCACACACAACATTTGCAGTTTTTCACAATTTGCATGTGCTCTGGGAAAATAATCCCTGTGAAATAAAGGATTATTCTGTACAAATATATAATAATCTACAGCAAGCAATATGTGAATGCACACTTGCCAATCCATATGCATGGCTATTTGTGCACTTTAAAATGTGTACATTTTAATGTGCACATTTAAAAATGCACAAATAGGAATGTGCACTTTTAAATGTGTGCATTTTTAAATGTGTGCATTTGGCCAGGTGATGCAACTGTGGACATCTGCATTGAAGAGCTTGTCTATTATATGATAAACCGGCTTGCCATATGATAGGTATGGAGCGAGGGAAGGGGAGAAGAGGAGAGGGGAGTGGAAATGTCTGTTGTGCGCGGTTCCTGCGGTCCTTGGTCAATGACAAAAGAAGTCTCTGCTTTCTTATTTCGCTATTTTCGGTTTCCGCGAAGAGGTTCCTCTGAAGGCCGATTTCAGGGTGTGTTCTCCGGTGTGAAACAGTCAGCTGTAAGCCTGTTTGGGACCACAGATTGTCAACGTTACGTTACAGTATAAACAGGACACTGAAGCCAATGGAGCTCAAAAAACCTATTAATAAACCATTGTTATTCCTTTACTCTGCCAGAGTTAAAGCTGTTGGCAACATACAAACAATCATGATAATGGATAATAAATAATTTATAGGCAAAGGTTAAATGCAAGAACTATCTGATAAAAAATAAAAGAATTATTATGTTCATGTCAAATTACATATAATTATCTTATGAAAGTTTGAATACACCTTTAAAAAATGGCACCTACGTGAATGGTGTTTCAAAGATTTTGACACATGAGCCAAAACCACAAAGTTGCATGCATCACTCTTCATTTTGATGGATTTGTATTTGTTTTTCTTAAAGATGTGACTTTCAGATGCTGTTCATCTCCTGCAGATAGCTTTGATGCTTCTTCTCTTCTCCGCTTGTTCATTTTTCTCACGTTTGTTTTTAAAGCACGCCCTGCACAATGAGTTGTCATGGTCAAGGACGGGGACTAAATTGAAAATAAGTGAGAAAAACAACCAAAAGAAACCAAAGAAACATTAAAGAAAAACTTTGAAAGCCCTTCAGAAAAAAACCTGGAGAACTATTGATCAAAACCACAAAAAATAGAAGTGGTTTAATCCTTTTGCACAGTATAGCCTACATGTTGCTATATTTTTGTATTGATTATTAATACAAATTGCTTGTTTCAAGAGATAGTTTTATTATTAGTTACAAAGGAGAAATGTTTGCTATTTTTATACTCAAAGGAAATAAAATGCAATCATTTTACTTTGAGATCTCAAACCAATGAACTTTGGTGATAAGCTTTGGTAAAAACAAACCTTAAAATATCCAGATTTTATATATAATCTTGGACAGTAAAATATTGTTGTGTTCACCATTCGTTTTGGATTATCACATTATTTAACAAAATAAAATAAAACTTTAACAACAGCTTTATATTGGTAAAAGGTCGATGCAACACTGAACCTGTCTTACTTTCTCCATAACTCTGAGATCCTGTCATTTTGACAGCTGAGTGGTGAATTTGCTCACATCAAACTCAGTCATTCAGAAAACTGCCTTGTGGAACAGTGGAGCGACAAAAAAAAAAACAAACTTCAGGAACTTGTCAAATATCCTTACTGAAGTGGCGTAGCGTAAAAGAAAATGGTTACATTAGAGTCGGAAACGTCCTTGGCAGAGATGCATGAATGACACAAGCATTGAAGCAGCACGCCACGACTGCAGTTCACGCTTTATTTAAAAGCAGCTGATCTGACATAAGGAGTTTTATAGAGCTGTTGGCCCTTTCCTCACATCGCCTGCCTGTCCTGTTGCTTTTGAATCCTGCAGGGTTGGGCAATATTGGGGGGAAAAAATGCATCACGTTTAATTGTGGTATTAAGCCGATAAATTATCATGACTATTAATCCCCTGGAGTCCCTGAACACCTGCATTTGCACTTGATTAATACAATTATTGCTGCCAGGCAGACTGACTATATCCCTATACTCGTCCTCCACACAAACAGGACATTGTTGCTACATCTGATGAGAAAACAGACTATTGCGTTATTATTGTATATTTAGTTACGGATTTGTCCAATATAGAAAATCATTCTATATTATTCTTTAATTCTTAAGTATTTTTGAAAGCTTATACTCCAGTGCTTATTTGACAGAGCTACTTTTAATTTTATTGGAGTAATATTTGACCAGTAGGATCAGTACTTTGACTCAAGTAAGGAAACAGACTGTTCTTGTTGGCCAATCCTCCACCTTTTTGTTCTTGAGAGACATCAGCCGTCGGCAGGGATGAGATGTCCTCCTCTTTTGCTGGGGGTTCTCAAACTGTCCAAAAAAAATCTGGGTTTGTTAGGAGAAAGCATAAGAGGAAATAAAAAGACAGCTTGGCAGCTTTGGTGTTAAACACAGAGAGTAGCGGGGTGCTTTTTGTGATCAGTATGTGTGATGACTGCATTGAGGTCTCCCCTACACTCATAATCTGCTCTGGGTTTGAATGCAGCTTTAGTATGCTGGATCTAAAAGGATGAGAGGTTTTTATACATCGTAATGAAATCAGAAGCAAATTATACTTTTGTTAAAAAGCTAGAAGTGTAAAAAGAAAATCAGCTCTCAAATATTCCCATTTTGACACAATTTGACTCTAATAGGCAATATAATACTAGCTTATTTTGCACAAATAAAGTATTTTTTGTTAAATGTAAATTCTTTGTTGGTTTTTTTTTATTTTGCACTATTAAATGTTTTCTTAGAATCATTTTATACTGTTTGAGTTAATGAAAAACTATGAGCCTAAAATCTTTGTTTTGTCATAATTAACCGATTAAAGGCAAAACAAGTAAAAAGTATCTTTTGATTTCAGTAATACTAGCCTTATATATACTTGGCATCACATTGATAACAAAATTCCCAGTATGTCGACCACATTAAAAACAAGCCAACAGGCTAAATAACAGAAAAGGGATCTAATCAAATATATTAGGATAATTACTGTGTTAAAATATCTTTATTTGGCTTATTGGCCATGTACTGAGATCAAAACATTCAATAAGAAATAACTCTAAAATGTTTATTTTGACATTCAGATAATCAATAACAGCAGCAAACTGTGAAAATATGACAGTTTTGTAATACAAAAAAAAAACTAAAGTTATGATGCAAACTATTACAATAAGCACAGAACAAAACAGCAATCGATACTTCAAATACATGATCATATTTTTTACAATGTGAAATTATTTGGCAATGCAGTTAAGTACTTCCATTTCATTGATAAAATAACTTGTTAGTTCACACAGAAGCAAAAAAAAAGTGCCATTTAAAGACCATCAAATAAGGATCTCATATTTTTTTAACTTTTCAGAAAAACAAAAGTCCCAATTATTTTTTTAATCTAAGCAAGTCCTGCTCAAAATAGTAGCATTATCCTGGCTTCACTGACTCTTTAGGACTACACCAGCTCAGAGGTTTTTTTAATCCGTCTTTACAATTTGGTTATTTCTGTTTGGCAGTTCGTCACGTATGATTGCAGAGTTAAACGCGCCCCGAGGGTTATTAAATAGACTTGGCTCCTTTTTAAAAATGATTCTCCATCAGGCTAAAAGCAGCTTCCTCGTCCCTCCGCGGTCAGTTGGTCCCTCTCTATTGAGGTGCGGTGAAGGCCCCCTGGGCGGCGGAGGCAGCTGCTTGGCGTACGGCCTGATTGGACATGACTCCGGTGGCGAACTCAGCCTGAGCCTTCTGGAAGCTGGCATCGGTTTGCCTGTACATGCTGTGGACCTGGAGCAAAGGGGAGCACAGTGTATTGACACCTGATACGCGTATCAATTCATCATTATATTCTGAACACTGCAAGGAAGAAAACGATACCCACAACCTGATATTGTGGCTTTTATTTACTTGTTTCTGCACTCAAAGAGCTTGGTTATTAATGGTAAAGTTCTGTTCTTTGCATATCCTGTTTTGTTCATAAAGAACAGCGAAAATACTTAAAAATTTGTTTACATTTATGCAACTTCCTGTCAAATTTTCTTACATAAATAACAAAAAAATAAATAAATAAAATAACAACAACAAAAAAAAAAAACTCACCTTTTTCATGAGGACAACCCCCATGGCGGTCTGGGCACTAAAGCAGATGGCGTTTATAATCATTATCACTCCAACAGCCGTACTTTTACTCAAAGCAGCCAGGCTCACTATCCAACCACTGATGGAAAAAGATGTAGAGATTTAACAACAAAACCCAGACTACAAGTTTAAAGCCTCACGTCACGGATTAGAAGAACACAAATGAAATAACTTGTGTATTTATCAGTCACCTGAATCCTGATCCCGGGATGCCAATGGTCATGATGACAAAGAGACACACTTGGGCAAAGAAAACGAAAAAGAAGAAGAAGAAGTTGAAGGAGCTGTCACTCCTACAGGAGAGAGAGAAACAAAAAGTTTATCACCAAGTAAACTTAGCGACATCATAACTAAAACTAATGTAATCAGCATGAGATGGCAGTAAACACCTGAAGGCTTTGTAAACGGGTCGATACCAACAGACGAAGGAACAGGGGGTGAAGAGGATGGCCCAGAGGATGGCGAGGCCAAAGCCAGAACCGTTGGTGGTGTCCTTACAGAAGTAGGCCAGTAAGGAGATCAGGTTGAAGCAAAGCGTGAAGCTGCAGACTACAAACCAGAGAAAAAATAAAGTCTGTCTCTGAAAGGAAGGATAAATAATAAAAAAAAAAAAACACAGCAACAAACCCTGCATCCAAACCACTTCTCACATTTTTATGTCATCTGTTTCAAAATTCAAGCTTAAATTTAGCCTAAATTTGCATTAGTAAAGACTCTTAACAGAGCTTTATTGAAGATAAGTATGAAGCCACTTACAACAACAACAACAAAAAGAGAAAGTGCCCTTTAAGACAGCCTAGCAGTGGAGTCCCAGTCTTTGTAAAAACAAGTCACAGAGACACGAGAGAACTCCTCCAGGAGTTGTCAGGTAATGATTTTAGAGTCAGCTCCACTTTTAGTCGAGTCAGATAATCCCGACTCCCAAAATGCCAGAGAGCCACAGCAGTTCATTAAAGTGTGACGGTGACGGGGAACTCACACAGCCAGAAGTAATACATGATGGACACGATGCGCTGGAAGCGTTGGCTGATCTCCACATTGATGTCTTGGTAGAAGCAGGGCCCCACAGGACAGAACGAAGGCAGCGGGGGCCAGTTGTTCTGACGAGCTGAAGAAAAGAAAAAAGGTGAGGGAAGTATTTAGTTTTATATTACTGGATAAATACAGATATCTAATAAGTCTACTGTTAAACACACAAAATAAATTTAATTTAGATGGAAATATTAATCCTAAATTTCCTTCTAAATCTTTATTCCAGCGCTTTCTGCTGGTTCTTACTGGCTCCAGGTCCGAGGCTGTGAGACTGCAGCTCTCGCTCTCTCCTCTCCAGCTCCTGGGCTTTCCTCTCCAGCTCCTCCTGCTTCCTCAGGAGCTCTGCTGTAGTTGCGTTCACTGCGGGCTGACAAACCAGACAGTATGAGCTGCCATAACTGTACATCACAGGTCAGATAAAAGTAACTATGTAAAATTAAAGGGGGGTATTTATATTTTCCAGACACACAGTTCAATTCTTTACCACAATCAAGTAACTTTGCTTCAGTTATTATTAAAATGCTGTATATATCAAAAATTAATTTGACTTTGCAAACCGTATCTACTTGCCTTGAAATTGGCCTCAGTCTATTTAAGAACCTCCTACCGTTTCAGACACTCCCACTTCAGCACATTTTCACAACAATGCTCCATGACGTTTGCGACCTTTCATAGGAGCGTTGACGTTATATACTGTATCGGTTTTGGAAAATGGGACCTCAGAGTACAATTGAATCTTACTTGACCAAGAAAGTGTGTTTTCTGAAGAACTGTTATGTGCTCTTCAGACGTTTTTTACTTCAAAAATCCACTCATTTAATGCTGCAGCACAAATACCTGAGAGTTATAAGATCCGTAGTTTCGAGGTTCGGTGGGTGTTGTTCTGCTGGGCGGTGTTTGTGCAGGCGCAGCTGGAGGTGAGGTGGCTTCATATGGTGGGGGAGGCTGTAATAAGTTCAGGTAAAAACAGAAACGAAAAGGAAAAAGCACATTAGTCTGAGCAAAAACCTTAAGAAATGCTGACTTTTTTTTAGATCAAAACAAAGATTTTTACAGCAAAAAGCTAATAAAAGATTCAAAAATAATGCACAAAATCCACAAATGTTTCTTCTTTAAAAGTATGTCTGTCAGTGGGAATGGCATCTTACCCCAGCTGGTTTGTCAAAGGGGTTGTAAAGGTCCAGTGTGGCAAAGCCTGTGTTGCTGCTGTGTTGAGCCACAGCAGGGTCCTAAATCAAAACAAAAACACTTTAATTTATTCTTAACAGTGATTTATCCCGTTTGAAAAGTTGCTATGTTTATTAAAAACTTGGTTTAATCATGTGATCATGTTGATAAAAGCAGGGTTTGATAAGAAAACTGGCCAGCTGTGAGCTAAAAAAACAACCCGCCTGGTGATAATCACACGCCCATCAGATGACCCACCTGGAACGGGTTCTGGTCCTCCATCGGTTCTGGAAAGCTTGTGTACTGTGACATAGCAGTGGCAGCTCACGTCAGGAGAGCACCAGTTATCACTAACGTGGAAAGCAAACCGAAAGTAGTATACAAAGTAAAAAAATAAAGATGCTTTTTTTTGTTTCTGATTCAATCAGGGCGGCTGCTGGAGTCGCGACTGTCCGCTCAGCTAGCTTCGCGCTCCCGCTGCTCGGTGTTCATCTCCCCGCTGGTTAAAGAACTTTAGCTCCAGTCCAACTCGATTCATTAACAATGCGGAGGGTCAGGAACTGCTAGGGGGTGATGAGAAGTCTCTGGAAAGTGGATAAATTCAGATTTTCCTCGCGCAGGACGTACATCAGTGAAAAAGGAAGTAGGTGCCCCTCGAGGACTCGGTCATGTGACTTCTGCTGCGGTAAAGAGTCACGTGACAAAAGACCGTGGGCGGAACATCCTTTTTTCTGTGGATTCAACTTTTATGGTCATGTTTACCACTTGTTCCTTGTAAAAAAACAGATTTGCATAAATAAGTATGCATGTGATTAATCTCAGGTAGAAAATTCTAAAAAAAAATGTCATGTTTTCACGTTTTACTATCAAATTGTAGTCAAAATAACATGTATATTTTTTATTAGTATTTGTCATGTTTGTATGTGACTGTGATGCTTTTTTAGAGGCTATCAGCAGGTTAAAAAGGAAGCTGTAATTCTCATTTTGTCCAGCAGGTGTCAGACTTGTTCATCTCTGAAGTCAGTTGTGATTCTCAGAACAAAAGTGGGAGTATAAACTGCAGCCTTGAAAATACAAGTTTCAATAATATTTATTTCTAATGACACTAAATAAACAAACATCAACACAAACTTTAGACACTATCACTAGAACTTGTATAATTCCTCTATTCTACCTCAGACATATCTACACATATACACATTTAAAGTTGGACTTTATTACATCATAAAGAAATTATTAGAACTGTGAATCATTTGTGGCCAGTATGTGTGCAGAAACCAAAAAAACAAAACAAAAAAAAACAATTGATCTTCACATAAATGAGTCACAGGTTGGGCCGCAGCAGATAGGATTACATTTTCACTTTCAGCAGTTTGCGCACATTTCATGCTCTATTGCACAATCCAGTCTTATTTTTATTTTCTTCTACAGGTCACATGGATCACACGTGGGTAAGGACAGTCGTGAAAGTTTAAACAAGTACACCAAGTAGACATTTAGTACTCTATATGTATTTAAATTACTGTATGTTGGCGTGAAGGTTTGTTTTCTTCTTCCTTCTTCAGTAATTTAAAATTATTTGAGCCTTCCTTCTTTTTTAATATCTGAACAGTGAGTTTTTTACGAATTATATTACAACATTTTAGATTTTAAAATTGCCCTAGGTCTACTTCTTCTTCATCTTGTGAAAAAAAATCCTTAACAAAGTTATTCCTAAATTGTAATTACTTACTAACCAAAATTTTGGTGATTCATTAAATTAGTCATTTTAAGCTCATTTTTATGTGGAAAACTTAACCCTAAGTTAAGACCATGTGACTCATGATGTTGACCTTGAAAACCTCAGGTAAGCTTTTATTGTTTTTCTCATTATGACAAACTGTCAAGATGTAAAACTATCTTTATAAACCTGCTCTGCTTCATTTGTCTTTATGATCTCAACGAGCTTCATTTTTGTTTGACACCTGACTCATCTGTCGCTTCGATGGTCAGTCCAATTTGGCAGCGAAACGAGCGCTGAACTCAAGTACCTCCATAGTCCTAAAACCACAGCATTCCTCCCCAGCCAATCAAGCTATGCAACGCTCCATGATGACATATCTGCCTGAGGAATGAACTGGCATAACAGTTGTGTGTGGAAAGTGACCCGCCTACATGGGGACTGCTCTGCTCCAATGAGGCTTACAGACATTTTTTTAAAGGGGTCATTTAGGTCAAATCTCGTGGTTTGGATGCACATGTTTGTTTACAGTAGATGTTTTCTCAGAAACATTTCCATTCCTTCCAGGATGCAGTTTACGAGCTGTGGTTTTAGTGCTTACACAATGACAAGGAAATTAGTAAAGCACCAAAAACACTTTCTGTCTTTGAGACATAAAAACATCTTGAGATCTATTTTAATTCTCTCTTGTGATATTTTTGATTATAGCTCTGAGCAATATTTCTTCAAGTTTTCTGGAAAGATTTTCGCCAAGTTTGAGTTCTATCTTTGTCAGTCTTGTACTTGAGCTTTTATATGATTTATCAGGACAAGTTATTGAGAATTCTGTTTGACAAAACCTTTGCTTAACTGATTGACTTGAAAGTAACACAGGTGATTAAGACCACAGAGAAATTATTGTATTTTTTTTATTTATATTTGGATTTATCCTCAGAGGGATAAGAAAAAAGTCAAAATTTTGACTTTAATTTAGAGTTTAGTCTTTATTGTTATAAATGCTGAGTTTAAAGTCAGAATTTTTAGAAAAAAAAGTCATAATTAGGACTGTAATCCCACTATTTAGAGTAAAAATTTTAAGAAAAATGTCAGAATTCTGAGAAAAAAGTCTTTATTTTGACTTTAACTTCAAAATTCTGACTCTTTTTTCTCAGAATTTAGCCTCTAATTTTGCCAATTCTGAGTTTAAAGTCAGAATTCTTGTGATAATAATGATCATATAATAATAATAATATGATGCTGATCATAATTATGGCTGTAATCCCACTATTTAGAGTACAAATTCTAAGAAAAATGTCAGGATTCCGACTTTAATTTCAATCTTCTGATTTTATTTCCTCAGGATATAGACTTTTGAATTCTGTGATTCTGACTTTAAAGTCAGAATTCTGACTTTAATTGAACCCTTTTCTGTATAAGACACGTTTTTTTGACCATGCAGGTCAAATTAAGTTAATGGAGTGCAGGAGTGGAGACTTCCCTCCTCCAGGCAGATCTGATGTTAATGAGACTATTCATCCTACAAGGAGGCCGTGTGCTCCAGCTGCTTGCTCAGCACTGTGTGTATAAACTGGGAAACAGATCAGAGGGGAGTTGGTCTGTTTGTCATTTAAAAACCATCACTGCCTGTGAACCAGTGGTACTCTCATCAGGAAGTGCCTTAAAGGTCATTTATCACAGGAGGGTAAAGTTTGACAAACTGAACAAAGGTGTGAAGCTTTAGCTGCTTTCAGGACGGACGTTGACGACGATCAAATCTATCATTTCAAGCTTAAAATGATCCAGTCACTTTACCTATACAGCTGAGTCTAAGAGGAGACCTGGTATTTTTCGCACTTGTGTGAAAAATCAGAAGGTAGAGCGAGACAGATTTTCTTGAACACTCTCTTGGAAGACAGAAACCGGGATGCCAAAAAACACTTTACTCATGGTCAAGCTCTCATGTTCTCTTACTCGTTTTCCTTTCCATCCACTCCCTGTTTTCCCCTTGTCCGTGCCAAGAGTCTCTCATTACAGAGCTTAGAAAATATGAACTGTCTTCAGCAGTTTTGCTTTTTGTATGCTAATCGTGTACACATTGTAGTGAGCTTTGATGACAGAGTGCACGCAGAGGACAAAAATAAAAACAACTGGAATGCAAATGGAGAACAAGATGTGGAGAAACAGAACGACAGGATTATAAAAGCATCAAACAATCTATAGTTTCATGAAAAATAGTTTATTACTATTAAAAAACAACAAGGGCACAGGTAAAAGACACTTATAAGGAATATGTATAACATGACTAAATCATCCAGAGTACATGTTGATGTTGAAGGCAACTTGCCTTCTGTGCAGAGTTCAGCTCGTTGGACTAAAGAACAATCATTGTCTTGGATGAGGAAGAAAAAAAAAATGAAAAAAAAGCAGAGTAAATGTAAACCATGCATGAATAAGTCTTGTGCAACAGAACAAAGGGAAACATGTCCTCATTCCCTCTCATAAACCCTGGTGCAGACTACATCGCCGGCAGTCATTGTCTGAAGGAAAACAATAAAAAAAGCATTAAATTAACTTTTGGAACCACTTTGAGATGATATATCATTTATACAGTGTTTTAATCAATAACTAATAACTTAAAATACAGCATTGTTTTTTTCTAAATCATAGGTGAAAACAAGACCCTGATGCTTTGTCTTCTGGCATCAAACATGTTGTTTTTTTCACTATTAGCAGCTAAAAAGCTCAAATTAGCATAAACTGAACTGATATATTTTGCTGATGGTAATATGGCCACAATTGTAACTAGAACATTTGCATTTCCTGTGAAACTGCAGTGTGAATGCTTAATGCTGAAAGATTGCTAAGTAGCTAAAGAGCTGAAACTGGGTGGAAAAAGTTAAAAACAAAATAGCTGAAATAGCTAAAATGAACAAAAAAAAAAAAAAAACAACAGAAAATGCTGAATTACCAGTAAGAAGTTGTAATATTACAAAAAGGCAAACTGAGCTGAAAAAAATCAAATTAGCTAAAATAGTTAATACAAAAAGACCTGTAATGAGCAGAAAGCAGCTGAAAGAAGCATAAAATGTCTAAAATAGCAGAAACGTAAAAAAAAGTGAGTTTAAAAAATGATCTCAACAGTGTGAATGCTTTATTAATGTTCACACATTTAATGGGTATTAAAACCTGTATGGAGACATAAAACCATACTGCTAAAGCTTTCAGGCTAAATGTATTTTTTCATTCTTTGTAAACTTATGTATTAATGCTTTATGTAAAATAATTACCAGTATGAGCTCTCCATCATTGGTCAGTTCCCGGGTCCATGCTGTTTTAGGCCCGTCGCCTTTCTGTAAGGTCTGTTCACAGCTGATCTTTCGGTCTGTTTCCCATTTAGGAAAACTCTACAGGAATCAAATAAAAAAACTTACATCACAAAAAAGCTTTTACATTTTTTTTAGGTTTGGTCATAACTGAAGCTCAGATTGCCAATTGCTAGAATCTAAGATTTTTTTATGGCCTGTCAGGAACTATAAACATCAATCATTCAGCACAAAGAAATTAAGAACAGATCTCTGCACTGAAATAACTTCCATATGTTCTTTTTGAGCAGAACTGCAGCCAGTTATCCTGTCCTTGGGACAGTTCTGGTATGCATGTTACATTACACAAAAGTAGAAGAAAAAAAACGTGTACCGTGCAGGGCCGCCCATCCACTGTGGTCTCACTGAAGGACTGACCCACGGTGAAGGAGACATGGGTGGTGCGAACGCTGGTGGAAGTCTTGATGGAGAACGTCTCTTCTTTTTGGGTGATTTCCACGGCTGGACTGGAGGCTGCCGCCACGGCTATCTTCCTCAGGAACATGTTAACGCCTAATGATTCACAAACAGAACAAACGTCAGGCTGGCAGCTGCGGAGGGATGATTTGTAACGAGTGGAATGAATGTAATCACAGCTGGGAATGCCAGTGGTTTTGATGTTATTGTGGTGGGTAATCCATCACAGCGAATCTTTCTGTACCTTAAGATATTTGATAGTTTTACACATATTAGATGTACTGTGTGGCAGTTTAACAATAACTGGAGAATGGTTGGAATTTAACTTTTTGCTCGGGGCTCAATGAAACATTTGAGAGTCAACAAAAGAATATGAAAGTAACAAAGTTCAGCTTTTTATTTGTATTCTGCTACATGCTTTTTAAATAGCTTTTGATGTTGCATTTCTATAAACAAAACAACCAGTGATTTATGTCTTAGTTTCAAGTTTATATGAACCAAAATCAAAAAACGCTAAGATAAAAACCACTGACCACACTAAGCTTGTTAGTGTGTGCCTAATGGGAAAACCTACTTAATTAGGACGGTCCTATATACCACAATGTATAGAAACAGAATTAAAACCTAAATTTAAACCAATATAACTTCAAACTTCTCAGCACAGTATTGCAATTCTGAGAGTTATCTGTTAGCAAAAACACCTCCATCTTTTTCCTCTTATCCATCGGGTCGCGGGGGCAACAGAAAAACCCAGACATCCCTCTCCCCACCAACACTTTCCAGCTCGTCCTGGGGGACCCCGAGGTGTTCCCAGGCCAGAGAGGAGACATAATCCCTCCAGTGAGTCTGGGGTTTTCCCCGGGGCTTCCTACCAGTGGGACGTACCAGGAACACCTCTAAAGGGAGGCGTCCAGGAGGCATCCTTATCCGATGCCCCAACCACCTCAACTGACTCCTTTCGATGTGGAGGAGCAGCGGCTCTACTGAGCTCTATCTCTAAGGCTGAGCCCGGCCACCCTGTGACGGAAGCTCATTTCGGCCACTTTTAAACGGGATCTCGTTCTTTCAGTCATGATCCACGCCTCGTGAACAGGGTTGAATAGACCAGTAAATCGAGAGCTTTGCCTTTCGACTCAGCTCTTTCTTCACCACGACCGACCGAAAGCAACATTACTGATGATGAGGCACCAATACGTTGGTCCACAGCATAAATATAAAATCTTTAAAAGTATCAAAACATCACACTTTTTAGTTTGCAGGTTTGAAAAACACAAAAGACAGAAGAGATTGGAGGCATTTCTGAGCAAAATGTGTCAGAAAACAGCCATAAAACGTTCTTGTTTTTATGATAAACCGTAAATCTATTGAATGCAATGAACAGAACACATGGCTTGAAGAAGCATTTAAAGGCAGGCATTTTGCCCAAGATGACGTAACCAAATAAATGTTTGCAATCATTTTGCTCTGGCTGCAGGTTTTTGTTATGTTATTAAAGTTTGACCAATGCGGATTGATTGAAGTACTGGTACCTCTTTGTTCTTTGATCCCCAAGAGTCCAAGAGCTTCATCCGTTCACCGCTCTAAAGCTACAACTGAGTGAATGAGCAACTTATCCTTAAGTTTGAGCTCATCCGGCTTTGTTCGGACCATATTGGCTGATGCTGTGATACATACAGGAGGTAACACACACTCAGGCACCCATAAAGTGCACAGCCGTGGCCCTTGGGGAGGCAGTAAAGGAAAGTCAGGCTCAGAGTTGGATGGCGGCTGGGGCCCATGTCAAGGCTTAGTAATTACATTTACATTGGCTGTAATTACAACCGCATGAGCAGGAGCCTGCTTTGGATGAGTCTAATCCAATATTTGTCCACAGGCTAAATTGTTAAAGGATGCCGACGGACGGCCCAGGCCTGACCTCTTACTCCTGCAAAAAGAACTCAAATCTGAGTGGACTTTCACTTGGGAAGCTGACATTTTCTTCTATCTTCTTCAGTTCTTTTATTTGAGTTAAATGCTTTTATTATGAAAGCACCAGTTCACAGCATGAGTCATTGGGTGCTGCTAAAACTAGCAAATACTTGCAATGAAAACGTATCTCATCAATTCCCAGCAATCACAACTAAAATCGGAACCAGTTAATCCAGTTTTGTCTAACTCATTAGAAATCAGTGCAATGCAATCATTTTTTAATGAATTAAAACCATTGAGTAGCTTGCAATTAACCTTGTGACGAGTGATTTTGCAGTCCAAGCAGAGCAACTAAAAGAACAAGATGAAAAGCTCTGAATGGATGAACTCACCCAAAGCCTTCAGAAGCTCCTCGAAGTTTTCAGAGGACTTCATTCTCCATTTTCCTGAGAAATCTGTGACTTTAGCTTCCATTCTGCTCCCCTCTTCCTCCTTTTCCTGCAGAGATGATGTTTGCAGATCTGATGGAAAAACTCAGCGGTCGCTTTGTGAGATCCTCTCCTCTGTTTGCATCGGCGCCTCCTTTCATTGGCTCACAGCTCGCCCAAATCTGATGCTGGTCCAGCCAATGCTGAGGCCGGTGGCAGGGCGGGACTCCCCCCCTCCCGCCTCCTCTTTCCCAGCTCTCGCTGCACCCCTCCATCACCGCCTCTGACAGAGTGGTGAAAGATTTGAATCCCAGCTGGAGAATGCACTTCCAGCAATGCTTTTGATGTCGCAGCTCGGGTAGCGGAGCAAAGTGTTAATTGTTTTTTTTGTTTTTTTTAGGGAGATGGTGTCATGTTAGCGACTATGTTCTGACAAGATAATAAGTAGGTAAATATATTTAGACACGTTTGGAAAGTTAATTCATTTTATTTGTGAAACAAAAACTAATCTAGATTCAGTTTTCACAGAGGTGGAATGTGAAATCTGATCTGAGGGTAAAGTTTTTGAGCTGCAGGGTTGGAGGTAGGAAAGCTGGCACTGAAAAAGCCAAAGATAAATAAATCCCTCTGAGTGACTCTAATGTAACAGAGAGAGGAGGGGAAGTCACACCGTTACCAGCCTGTTTCTACAAATCATCACATCTTTATCTGAACAAACAAAACCACTCAGATAAAGATACAGAAACTGATACCCCAAAACTTTTGTTTGGTTTTACAGCAATACATTGATTTCTGAGAATATTATAACAATCTAGCAATTTTATACAAAATAAAACTTAAAGTTAAATTACTTCAACATCAAGTTGAAGCACAATACGGCCTCAAGGTCTGAAATATGTTTGAAAAAACAGAATGAAAATAAAAATGACCTATCATTCACAGATGCAAACATTTATTGACTATTGTAAAAAGTTTATGTCAGAAGCAGATTTGCAGCTTATCAATATTTGATATATTTACCATATTTTTCTTTTAAATCCTTTGGATTTCAGATATACTTTGTTCGGTTTTCTGCAACTTTAATGATGCTGAGGTCCAGTCTCTCCCCTATTCAACTGGTGGTCTGCGGTCCACTTTCCGGCCCCTGCATGAGCTCAGTCTGGTCCACTGAGGTGTTCACTTAAAATTAAATTGGACTGAAATAATAATAAAAAAGATAATTATATCAATATATTAAAAACCACATAATGTTCAAAGAAGTATCACTTTTACAAGCTTAAAAAAACAAAACAACACTGGCTCCTTGAAGGTCTAAAAAAAAAAGAAGCAGCTATAGAGAGATTTTGCACAGCGCCATGTTGGAGCTTTTTTTTTTTTTTCAACTTGTGCTACATTTCACAAAGTGTTCAAGTTTCAAAGGACTTAATTAGGCTGCCAGGGGGCAAAAGCACCCACAAGTTGCAGCCACACAGTTTACACCGACTCAATGAAAACCAGACGTACTCCACAAAAGCAGCAGTGCAGTCCCTGCTTTCAGACACTCACAAGGTCAAACAAGAAAGGAAGTAACATTTGGTTCAGTGTATCAGCAATATCAGACATGTTTGTTTAATGAATAACTTTGGATTTCGGTCTCACTCTTTTTTCCTTTTTTTTTTTTTTTGGTCTCACAAACACATTCACCCATTGCCAGGAATGTTTTGTCAGGTCTGGATCAGATGGGACACCTGTGGAAACATGAGGCACAGTGTTCACTCAACAAAAGGAGTCGCGATATTATCTGTGCCAGCTTGGGTAAGAGTCTCTCCCAGCGGCACCATGCAGATACAGTACCCCCTTAGTGTTAGAGCAGCATGGGAATCAAACTCCTCTGCTATTTGGTGATGCAAATAAGCGCAACAAGTCCTTCTGGTCTGGATGCAGATTAGACTAACCTAGACCTTAGACTAACTTCCAATATAGTGCTTATTGCAGCTTGACCTATAGGACTCAGGGAGAGGAAGACGACAGCAACTCAAATCCAAGTAGGAGAAAAAAATAACACTGGACACTGCAGTCATGCTGCCATGATGATAATAACTCCATCTGTAATTTCCCTGAAAGCTATTTCCCTTCATACAGACAATAATAACATCTACTCGGCTTCCTGATAAATATATCTTGGTGAGGGATGCAGGCATTGGGTATGATAAAGAAGGAAATTCATTATTATAAAACTTAAATCTACCTAATGACATGCACAAACACTTTCCAAAATACTTACGGACAAAAGTAAGTCAATTTAGAAATCTTTTAAATATAATTTTAGCTACTATTTGGTGTTTTTAGACAAAAAATGTTTTTATTAAAATGCATTATAACTTTTTTGACTATATCAGCAATAGGATTAAACAGAACTCTTTGCAATTTAACGAATTGTTGAAAGAACCCATCTCACTCTGTTGTATCAGAGTCTGACACTACTGTGTTTCCACTTGTCAGCATTTTAAAAAGCAATACAATTATAAGGGAAACATATAATTGAAAAAAAAAATTGTTTTAACTGCGCAAGTAATTATGGTTGTTTCACAGAATTGACTAGATCAAGGAGTTTATACTGAGTAAAGCGCCACCTGGCGACGTATGTAGTTTTGACTTGCACCCGGAACCTTTTGCAGTTCACGTGTTACCTTCCGGACTTGAATGAGCAACGCACTCGTTTCATCATGGCGAGGCACCTCCGCTTCGTCGCTCGGACGGTGATGGTTAAAGATGGTGACGTCGACACGGCGTACAAGACTTTAACCAGGTTAAATCGCACGAATTTCATCAGTTTTAAACGTCGGTTCAGTTTATAGCCCGGGACAGCGAAGCTAACTTTAGCTTTAGCCTTCCGCTCAATGTCATAGAGCTGCGCATGCGCAGTAGGCACACATTAGAAATTATGTAAATTAACAGTTTGTTTTATTTCAGCACTGTTTCAGAATAACGTCTTTTTAATTAAATTAATTAAATTAGAAATAGCATAGGCTATATCAAGATCCAAATAAGACATCTGCCTGTTTTTTTCCTAATGTTAGCTATTTACATATTCATTTCTACGTTCTCCAGGGTTCTGAGTCAAGATGGGATTATTGACGCAGCGAAGCGCAAACGCTACTTCGAGAAGCCCTTCAGAGAGCGACAACGGAAAAACTTTGAGAGCTGCAGACGCATATATCACATGGAAATGGCTCAAAAGATTGCCTTCATTTCCAGAACAAACAGAAACGATCCCTGGCTTGGCTGCTAAGAATGTGCAAGATTGCACAAGATTGAACATCAGTGATGGACTGACAAAGCAAAACTACATCAAAACAGTCTTTGTTTCATCTAAAAGGACTTGAGGAAATAAGCTGCAAGACAGATATTTGGTTGTAAAATGAAGCAAATGTTTATTGATGTGTGTTCCTGTTATTGTTTATTACTTCAGTAAATATGTCAAAAGTACAATGGGAGATACAATTTTGTGATGTTGTTTTTTACATTCTTAATAAATAGGTCATCGTTAATTTATTCAACAATTACAAGATTATGGATCAAGTGAGATAATATGCAAAATATTTGTTCTTATTGAGTGACTTTGGGTGCAACACAGTTCCACGTACACATCACAGCATTCAAAATGTCTTGTTCAAATATTTCTAATTAATAAATTGTAGAACACTATTTTAAAACATGCAAAACTAAGAGAATCAATACAAAATACTACAAATCATGTAATGTTTAGTGAGAAAAACAGTTTTAGAAGGAAATAGTTTGAGCCCTTAAGCAACAGAAGCTTGAATGAAATGTTTGATGCTGCTTCAATGGAGCTACTATCAACAGTGTGGTGAAAAATCTGTAACACATGCTGGATTGCAACTATCTTTTTAATGACATCCTCAAAATATCTTCTCATGTTACAATACAAGATCTTTAGTGTTTAAGAAATAACCTGACTTAAGCAATGAGGGATTCCTTTGTGATAAACACTGAGTAAAATTGCTTTTAATTTGTGTAATCAAATACTTAATTAGTCTGTTAAATATAGAACTGTGAAATAACACTAGGAAATGTGCAAATGTTTTTGTTTTAGCGCCCTTCCAACATGCACACTTCATTACCGCTGCAGCCCAGAACTTGAAACTCCTCCCTGTCCACAAACATGAAGCGAATAAGAAAACATGAACAATTTAAAGCAAAACTACAAAATCTGACCCGCTGCTGTTGGGTCAAAACGACTCTCGAGGCTTCAGATTTAAACTTTGGCCTGGTGGGCAGCAGGGGGGTTATTGTAACCATAACCAGTGACTTCACAGTTTGCATGGTTTCTTTATCAGCTTAGAGCACCAGGCCGCTGATATTTGCATGGTAACAGTATCTGCTGTGTTCCCAAAGTTGAACTGAAATGCTCTTCTGCAAACTTATGAAACACGTGTTATGATAGCTGCAACAATAAATCATAAAAAAAAAAACAATATTACGTATTTGCATAAGAACCTCGTACAGTTTGTCTTGAAAGACAGGTTGAGCTGACGTGCTATTCTTCTCCTCTGTCCTAAACTTGATCTTAAACCTGGTTTGAACTCAAACTTTTTCCTCCACCCATAGTTGTTTAACTTTAGATGCTGGTAGATGCAGAGTTTTCTGCTGCCTGTAAACAAACTTATAATGTTGTCCTCTTTCATAACATCCAGTTTCACATGTGACTAAAGAGGGATTCACCCCTCCAGTCTATCTTATTATGTAAGACCTCCTTGTCTTGTCTGAAGGCTTTAATATATCTGTGAAACCATATGGCTGCCCTAATCCTGTCTATATTATTGATGATAATAATAATAACTCAATAGATCTAACATATTACTACAAATCTGTGTTCTTTCTTCTCTATTATTACTTTCATATTTGTATTTTATGGAAACCTAAAATTGTGAATAAAATTCTGATAGATTCGTGTTTATTTGAGAATAAATAACTTAATCTTTATTCCCTATACCCAAAATAGTTATAATTAACAGAAAAACACGTTATATAAATTTGTTATTTTTATTTTACCCCATTATTTTTTTATTTGAATTTGCTACTCATGTGTTATTAAAGTCACGTTGCTGTAATAGCATCTATGTTTAACTCAAAAAAGTAAATTAGTAATTATTAAAACAAGTTTAAAAAATATAAAACTTAACCTTTTTTCTTAATCTCCTGTTGTATTAAATTACATAAACTAAGCTTTATTTTATGGGGAGAAACAATAATAAAAATAATAATAATAATAATAATGGACGAAATTTGAAGCAGATGCCTGCATCCGCGTGCCGTTCCGAGCCACACCAGGCACACGTGCGGCGACTGAAGGCGAGATACGAACCGTGACTCCGGACGCCGCCGATTGGTCGAGCCGCTCAACCAATCAGAGCCGCTCTCCTCCCATCGGCCAATCGCGTCTCGGTATTCACCCCGCACGTGCAGAGCTCTCGCTCGCTTCTCTTTTTCTCTGTCGGTACGTTCTGTTCGGTCCAAAGTGAAGCAAACACAGATGAAAGGAGGAAGAGGAACGAGCTGCAGGTTAGCTCGTGCTCACCGTCACCTCTGTCGAAGTTTTACCTCAGTTGACCGTGTCTGTGAGTCAAACTATTCACCAAAAAAGGTAAGAACGCCTCGTTTTAACATCACGACTCCGTTATGACTGCTTTATTATAGGCTGTGCTTGTATTAGCTCACATTATAGTTTTTATTTTAAACCATTACAGCTAAATATTGCGATTTTACATATTTTAAACACGTGGCCAAACATGCTAAGAGCTTTAGTTTTTAATGTCAAAATAATAAATGTAGAACAATAAAATAAAAATGAGCAGCAGATGGATAAATCTGTTATTATGGATTCAAAACCTAAATAAAAGTTGTGGTGAAACTTATTGACAGGTGTGTGTTTCAGATGACTCATCGGGAATCCTCAGGTGACCTTTAGGCAACCATTTCTGCCTTTTTTATGCTTTCCTTGTGTTTAATTGTAAATGCTAATTTCTTATTTACTACAATTGTCCTGGACTATTGTGCACAATGAATGCAATGCAGTCTCCCCTCTTACGTAAAATGTTGTTTACATCTCAAATAAGTGTTTAATTAAAACCTCATAAGTTAGAAGGGCTCTGGTGTTTTAGCAGGATTTGTAAACAAATTCAAAGATGCTTTTCATCAAGGTTTTGGTAAAATATTTGTAAGTTATGGCCTTTTTTGGTCAAAATCAATAAGAGAGTTTAATTTAGGATTTATTTTGGGATCTATGTTGTCTGTTTTAATTCACTAGTTTCATTATTAATAATAAAAAAGCAAAGTTTTAGGTCTTTTGAGTTGAAATGTATTTAAAAAATGATGGTGTTCCCTTCCTTTTGTTTCCCTATAAAAGGCACTCCACCTTAAATTCAAATAACTCCTAAAGCGGAAGTGGAAATGAGGACACTTTACTCTCCTGTGTGCTGTTTTTACATATTAATATATTTTTTTTATTTGTGAAGCCAATTTCCAACATTTTATGTAACCTTTAAGGTTAGTTAGTGTATTTAACACATAGATATAACATATAAAACAACACCAAGTGGCTTAAAACCTGCCTGACGTAGTTTCATAATTATGTGATGATTCATTGAGGTGATGATTAGATTTGTTACAAAATGTTCCGCGCTTCTAAATTAGCTCCTAATTATATAATAACTCTCATCACAGTTAATTGTCAGAGTGTTCTGACTCTATGACCAAACTTAAACATGTTCAATAAAGTGTGCAACAAACTGAAAACAACAGAGATGTTTTCACAGTTTTCTTCTGGGATCGTCTCTGAAATGTTGTTTTAAACTGATGTAGCTCAAGCTTTAGCTGTTTGCTCTCTTTCTTATCAGAGTTTATCTTGTGTTATATTTGCTCAGACATGTTGCAGACGTTACTCATAGCCTTAAACTTTAAGCGTACTTGTTTTTGTCACACATTTTTCTTGGTATTACATTATAAATGTCTTATATTTGAAAAATAGAGCTAGTTTGATTTATTAAACTAATGAATCAGTTAAAATTCAAGGATTAGTTTTGTTCTAACCCTGTGTGCCTCCACAGATGAACTCACTGGACAAATCTTCCAAGTGGCCGTCCTACGACTCGCTGCCCTCCACAGCGAGCAGCCTCCCCTTCAGCGAGAACGAGCAGACGGAAGACGAAGGGGACGTCTTCTCGGAAGGAGAGGGCGACGCCGGGACAAAAAGGCCCCCCTCGGCCGACGAGGGAATCACGCCACGTTCGGGAAACTACCTCCTCGTCTCGCCTCATCCGGATCATCGCGCGCATTCGAGGTTGGACGGCGATCAGCCGAAACTCGATAAAGCGACGTCTTCGCTCAGCGCGTCGTCCTCATCGACGCCGGGGGACGTGGCGTTTGCTCAGAAAGTGAGAGACTTAAAGAGAAATCGCAGTATTTGTGTTTATGCAGAAGATTTTGTTGTAAAAAACATATAATTGTTTTTCAGTGTGCAGATTTGCGCAGATTTATCTGTCCTCTGCTTGAGCTTCTGCGCGGATTAAAGACTGGGAGATTTGACAAAGGTAAGTTCTTTATGACATTATTGTTATTGATTATGTGTCATAATCTCCTTATATGTGTTTGCTTTAATGTTTTGGATGTTATATGTTGATAGGTTTAACCAGTTTCCAGCAGAATGTGGCTGTAGACAGATTACAGAGGATTCTTGGGATGATTCAGAAACCTGAAATGGGGTAAGAAAATCACAATTGAAAGAAATCATTAAGATTTAAAGTGCCTGGGACATGCAAATTCTTCAAATACAAAAAGTCATCTTTATGTTTAAGAAAGTTGGAAAAATACACAATTTAATCCATTTTGTCCCATAATTGGCATATTTTCTTTTGAACTTGGCTCAGCCAAAGTGAAACAGGAAGTGACATCAAAGGAGAACTCTTTAACAAAGAAAACTCTCTGGTCTTTGTTTATTGAAACAATATTATTTGAACTTTAACTCTTCTTCATCTCTCTGATAGTGACTCAAAATAATCTAAAGAAACATCAGATTCTTCTCTACAGTCTGGGTTATTAGTTGTAGCAACCCTCTGTTCACATGCAGACATTCCCCTTTGACATCACTTCCTGTTACTTCACAGGCGAATATCTCAACAACTGTTCATCTCAGCGACATGAAATTTCTTTTGCAACATTTTATCAATGTCCTCTTATTAAAAATGCATTCATATGTGTTACAAAATTTTGACATCACAGACACTTTAAGTAAACCAGATAAGTGGCTGATATTTGTATGTTTGCTTATTGTTTTTGATCCTTCTTTGCTGCAGGGAGAAATACCTTCAGAGCCTGCTGCAGATAGAGATGCTGCTCAACACCTGGTTCCCCCAGGAGAAAACAAAGCCCACAAACACATCGAAACCCACCACCACTCCAACCCTCGTCCCACACAGGTGCCAAAATCAGCTCCACATTCCCGTCAAGGTGAGCCTCTTATTTAATATTCCCTTTATTTTAGTGTTTTAAAAAGGATTTAGATGTAATTTTCACTTCATGTTTTGTTGCAGTTGTGATTTTTTTGGCTCTGTTATCGTTGCAGAAGAGAAAACTGAGCTGGTCTGCCCCCGACGCTGCGGATGGAGTCCCAGCCAAGCATGTCTACCGTGAACACGAGCGCCTCGACGCCGCCTCTTCCACGCGCCTTCCGACGTCGCCCGGAAGCCACGCGGCCAAAGCGGAGGACCAGAAGGTTACAGACAAGACGGGGTCTCCGTGGAGAGGGAACGAGAACCAGAAACCCCCCGAGGTCTGCCCGCCCCCGCCGCACTGCAGCCCGGCCACGCAGGACTGCTCCGTGTCTTCAAGTGACGGCATCACTACAACCGGCTCACCTTAACCGGCGGCGCCTGAC
Organism: Anablepsoides cearensis; assembly: GCA_032275365.1. Lineage (NCBI taxonomy): Eukaryota > Metazoa > Chordata > Actinopteri > Cyprinodontiformes > Rivulidae > Anablepsoides > Anablepsoides cearensis. The sequence continues at coordinate 5,751,326 of JAUBOC010000149.1, read as the reverse complement.
CTTCCTATCACATGGAGGCTCCTCAGCGTGTCAGTCAGGGTGAAGACGGTGGGCGGGCTGGATTACATAAGCACAAAGTAAGGCTGAGCCAGTCTGTGAAGCCTGCGAGGCACATTAAAACAGAGGAGGAGGAGAAACACACAGACTCTTATTAACCCCCAACCATCCAGTCTGAGTTTTAATGAATATTTGCACTAAATGATTACAAGGAACAAGGATTGTTTTGTAGGAAGCTCACTTTTATTTAAGTAAATTTAAAATAAAGTTTTTAAAAAACTTTACATTTTAAATCCGTTCAAGCCATGTTGAGTATTTTCTTTTTTTTTTTTTTATAAAGCTGTAGGTTTCAGGATTGTTAAATTATTTTACATGAGTTTAATCTTCCAGTTACTTCACGTGGGAATCGTCACGTGTATATTTTTTATTTGAGCCTGTTGCGTTGGTTACGTAATTATCTGTAGCAATTAAAACAAAGGGCGGCTCTCTCAACAAAGCATATTTCCTCCAGAAGCCAATGTTCTCTCCGGTGGTTTTTTGACGAACAGGACCTTTTGAGCCGCGCCCCAAAGCAAATCAATGGTTCCTTCGCCCGTTTGCTCCACCTTCCTGAAGAATCAAGTCATGGTGGTTTGCAAATCATCTGCTGGTGGAAACAGTTGTCACATGTACCTGTGTTTTTTTTTTTAAACAGAGGAACAATGTTTTTATAAAGATAAGATTAAAAATTGATTCTGTCTGACTGACTGTAGGATGTACTGTAGATTGAAGATTTCTAGCTGCGGCCAAATTGTGCCAAATAACCCTTTTTTTTTTTTTGCTTTTTTATTGTTTTCAGCTTATTTTTATCACACATGAGCTTTGTTTCTGTCTGCACTAAGAAAAGATTTAAAGAAATTACTGAGTTTGGGGTGAAGAAGTCAGGGAGTTTTTTCCTGTAAGTTTTGTTTTGCTTTTGTCTTGAGCTTTTTTTTGTTAAAATTCAAAATTTCAGGGTGCTTTTGCAAAGTTAAAAGACGATAATATATTTAAGCACAAGTGAATTTGGATTATTGCATCTGCACTTTGGATGAAAATGAGGAAAAATGTTACACATCTGTGAACATCTGAGAGGTTGTGGTGAGAGAAAAGCTGTTCAGACGGGAGCTTGAATTAAAGGGCAAACCTAGTCCGGCCCTTTTTTAGGGAACACTTTCACAATTAGGAGATAATTGAGTTTTTTCATAAGGATTTTTTTTTATGTGCCAGAATGAGACCAACTTCTGTGCCTGACTTAAAAACCAAGTTGCTTTTCTAAAATTCGCATCACTGTAAGTGCTATACTGTCAAGGAATAAAAGTATCTTGGAGATGAGAAACCATTCATAATTTTTGTTTTAAAATATGATTTTTTTTATTATTATTTGTTTGTTTTAGGTCGGGATTCATTCACGTTGAATGACAATTCATGCCTGGTATTTTGTCACCAGTCAGCCTTATTTATAATCACATAAACATGATTGTCTGACTTCTAATTCTACAAGAGGAAAATTCAAATGTGTACAAATTGTTAAACAATGAAAACAAAATGACCATGTGTGCCATAGAAACCCAGATGTGCATCTGATCATTACTGACTCCTGAATTATGTTATTTAATGTGGAAATTTTAAGCACAAGACAGAGTAAAATACAAATAAAATGTGGAGCTGTTTTAGTTTTGTTGTATGTATAAAATTATCTTGTTTTATTTCTTAGCTTTAGACCATTTTTTGTTGGTTTGTTTCTTTACACGTTGTTCTTACTGGAGATTGCTTGATAAATGCATATTTTTATACATTAAAAAAGCAAAATAATTTATGAAACCTGTAGTAGCTTGATTATTATTTCAGACTGCCTGTACCGTTTTCTTAATTAAAATGAAAAGTATGTTTTTAAAACTTTTCAGTTTTAATCATTTAAAGATTCAATATCACAGCAGAAAAATAAGATTGTCTTATTGTCTAAATAACCCAGTTTCACTCATCATAGCTTAACTTGTTTTGTTATTCGTGACTCAGCCAGCAGATGTCGCTGTGATAGTGGAGAGCTGTCATTACATTCCGGCACGCCAGGTGGCGCCATAGTCACGTGTTTGCGGAAATGTTTATCCCAGCACCAGGATGTCGTAAGGCGCTAAGTTTTAACCATAAGTGGCAAATAATAATACTAATTTTCTCTGGCCTGCAGCCTCTCTCTGGATCATCTCAAAGCACAGAAAATACAGCTGAGCTAAAGTTTATTAATGTGTAGAATTCCGGCGCGGAACCGAGCGGATGCGGAACGCGATGATGTATGTGTAGCGTCTAAGCTAACCATGCTAAGCTAAGTGGGCTAACTTCATTTTGGCATGATAAAGTGAAAAAAGAAAGCTCCTGCGGTCATGGCAGCTGGAACAGGAGCATCTCTGGAGTCCTCTCTGGACAGGAAGTTTCGAAATGTGACGAACACGATGGATTCCATTCAAGGACTATCAACGTGGTGCATAGACAACAAGAAGTATCACAGCCTCATTGTGCGCCACTGGATGAAGTGTGTGAGGAAAGGTAAGTCTTTTTCACCTGTTGTGATAGGCTCGACTGGGTAAATAAATGGCCTGATCCCCTAATTCTCGAACCGGTCTATTTGTTAAAAATGACTCATTTGTTCAGTCAGAAACAGTTAAAATACTCGTATTTTTGTTTACGAATTTAAACAACTTTGAGGTTGTTTATCAGACCTATTTCACCTTATTTTTTTTAAATGGATCTGAGCCTGTAATGTCATATTGTATTGTAAACATCAACACATTTAAATTGTTCTCTATATTTAGGCTATAATTCCATTAATAAAAATATGTTTTAAGTGTGGAAAAAGTACATTTCCTTGTGTATAATTTGCACAATCTTTTGTTTTTTGCAAACTTCCAAGAAGTGACCTCCAAAAGACATAACAGTGTTTTTTTCTCTCTATCAATATGAACTTTTGTATGAAAAACAGTGGATGAAAAGGTTGAGTTTTTTTTTTCTGTTCAGATAACTTTTATCTTCTTTCTGCTGTTCCCTCTGTATCCATACATCTCTTTCTGGCAGCATCATCTCTTACATCAGGGGTGTCAAATTCATTTTCATCGAGGGCCACGTGAGCGTTATGGTGGCTCTCGAAGGGCCAGTTGTAGTTAACTTTGACGTTTCATGTTTAACTTTGACTAAACAGAGTTTTAACACGTCCTCTTTTAAACACTGATAAGAACTAAG
>JAUBOC010000149.1:5690733-5707217 GCA_032275365.1 Anablepsoides cearensis | reverse complement strand
ACAGCCTTCATATTCTACAACAGTAATTACCCATCAAGGGCACTTGGGACTGTTACGGTGGGAGTTGGACTTTAAAGTCAAAATATCTAAAAAAAAAAAAAAAAGCAAAGAAATATGCGACAGATAATTAGGAAAGCTGATCATTTTCAAATTGCAGCGTGGGCAATTTTTCACTCACTTTTTCAAACTGAGGTAGTTCAAAGACCTATTGTTTCTAACCTTTCCACAAAACCCTAATTCAAAAGATGTGAACTATCCCTTTAACCATCTTACAGCCCTTGTCTCGTCTCTGCTTCCAGGTCCTGAAGGCTGTAACATCTTCATCTACCACCTGCCGCAGGAGTTCACCGACTCAGAGATCCTGCAGATGTTCCTGCCCTTTGGAAACGTCATCTCCGCAAAGGTCTTCGTGGACAGAGCAACCAATCAGAGCAAATGCTTTGGTGAGTCATGGGCGGTTCTAGGGGCGGGGCCACAGGGGCATTGGCCTGTGTCCTGTCACTCATCTGTCATTTGCAATGATGGTGCAGTTCCATGCCCAAACACTAGAGGTGCTAATGAGTCAAACAGTAAAGTCCAGCATGAATCATACTTACAGAAGTCTTCTTCTCTTCTTTAAAACATATCTTTCAGCTTTGAGAATATTTTATCCATGCACAGTAAAAATGCATGTAACATTGATAAGGAGAATTTAAGCTTTTTAATAACATTACATTACGTTACAATTGTTGGAACATATGTGACCGGTTAAATTACAAAAAGAGAATTTATGTGCAAAGATGTTAAACAAATACTTGGCCCCTCTATGAATATTGTGGCCCCTTGATGGCCCCTTACTCAGAAAAATCCTCCCCCCCACAGGTTTTGTGAGCTTTGACAACCCATCCAGCGCCCAGACTGCCATCCAGGCCATGAACGGCTTCCAGATCGGCATGAAGAGACTGAAGGTGCAGCTGAAGAGGCCTAAGGACGCCAACAGGCCATACTGAAGGAGGTGAGTGATCGACTTGTTAGACAAGACGGGATTGATTGATTGATTGATTGACAGCTGTAAACTGGATGTAGTTTGGAGCTCAGTCCTTCAGCATGACAGTAGAGTAACTTTAATGAGGCAACATTTTAAAACACATTATCAGAACTAAAAGATATCTTTGTTGTGTAAAAGTGGTTCTGTCTTTTCTTGAGAAGCAGATCTTTTTTCATTTTCCTCCACTCGGTTCAATTGTTGTCTAACCAGTGTTCTGTCGCAGGGTTGAACTACTGCTCATCAATACGTTTTTTTCATTTTAATTTTATTTCCATTCATTGTTTTTGTGCTGTGTCAAATGCCATTTTTGGTTCCTGAAGAAAAACACACAAAAAAAACAAAAAAAAAAAAACAATAAAGAATCGAAAAGACGAGTCCCTGCATATCTTGGAGACGTGCGTCGCTCAGGCTAAAGCGCTAAAACCTCCCCTACTCGCAGCGTTGTAAGTTCATTGGCCTGTGTTGGTTGCTGTGGCAATATTGCCTGTGATGGTTGCCGTTAGCAGTTTTATTTATTTTTTTGTTGTTGTATTTTTTTGTCGTTGTTATCTTTTTTGGGCTGTTGCCTTGATTCACCATGCTGAACTGCATGGCGGGTTACAATGGCGGCCATGAACTGTGTTTGGTGCGTTGTGAGTTTCCTCCTTCTATTATTTTGTCCTGGTTTTTTTTGAATCCTTGCAAACACTGATCAATAATCGTCACTTTACCTCAGCATCTGTAAGGAACTGATTATCATGACATGCTGCTGCCTTTTTCTTTTTTAGTTATTAAAAAAGTCGAAAGCTAAATTAGCTTCTTGTCCACTAAAATCTGACCCGTTTACCTTTCCCTCTGGATTTCTTGTTTTGTTTTGTTTTTGTCTGTCATGATTATCATTCTTACACTCCTCTGTTTAGGTGGTTGGTGTGGTAGTTTTTTGTATTTTTGGTGAGTTTCGGGGTTTTTTGTTTGGTTGTAACTCATTTCCAAGTGACTTTGTGCCTGAGCTTTGTTTGATTTTTTGTGAGACCTAAAACGTTCTGAGCGTGCCCCCATCAATGGTCGACAACATCGTGTTTGTGTTTGAAACAACGTGTGTGTTTTTATTCCAAATGTGAGATTCAGACACAATGTACCCACTGCTGTTTATACCTGATAGATGTGGAAATAATAAAAGCTGCTGTGTTTGTGGCCATTTGGATGTGTTGCACTGTGACCTCACTGTATTCTAGAGGATCTGGGTTAAAACTAGTTTGGTTCCTGTGACACGTGCTGCTGGCTGAGGAACTGCATTTCTCTGTAGCAATTCTGGGACTCAAAAACTTCAAACAAAAAATTACATATCTCTACATTCATTTTAAAAGAATAGTAAATCTGGTGCACAGAGTATCTGCTGGTTATAATAATAATAATAATAATAATAATAATAATAATAATAATAATAATAATAATAATAATAATAATAATAAATAACCAAATACGTTATTTATTACAGCTTTTTTTGCATAGGTTCTTAAAGACAAAGCAACCATTTCAGTTTTAATAAAGTGCATAAACAAAGTATGCCAGGGCTATTCAACTAAATTGCTTCAGGGGCCACATTTAATGCAGGTCAACAGCTGAGGGGCCAAACATCCAAGAATTAAAGTCATTATGTAAATAAACCAAGTATTACAAAGATCAGTTGCCTTTGAAATAGTTTATTTTGCTGCATTTAATCATGGGTATAACATAGAGAACCCTATGTAATAAATGTAGTGATAATAAAACAATTTTATCTATGCCTCTTTTTAACACTGATAATATTGGAGTTGGGAGTTGGAATCTGATCTACATTGTGCAGATTTTGTTTCTTCCTTTTTTTGAACACGTATTCTTGACACTGCAGTGAGAACCTTTGAGTATTATTCCAAATTATTACCTCAAATGACATAGCATTGTTCTCAAATTGAAGTAAAACATGAAAAAACAAGATTATAATAAGATTTCTGAACATTTTAAGATTTTAAGGATGTTGGTGACAGCTCCATTCATTGTCAAAGAGAAAAAAATGGCAGAAAAAAAGCTAAAGATCTCAAAAAACACAATTTGCTGAAGTATCAAAAGTGCTGAAAGATCTGAATAGAAACATTTTGTTTCCTTCAGATGCTCTGTGGTTAAATAATGTTTGGAGAAGCTGATTTTTAAAACTATTTGAATAATAATCAGAACATATTTTAGATGATTTTGACTTGATAATAAAATTATATAATTATATATAAATATATATTATAAAATTTGAAGAGCAAATATACCCAGAATTTCTACTGTGCAGGTTCTGAAATCAAGTGCCTGCTAAAAAAAAAAAAAAAAAAAATTAAAAAGAAGATGATAGATTTTTTTAAGAACACTGTCACTGCATGGACTCCTATGAGCCGTCAGTGCAACCTTTATATGCAGACGACAGTATTTATATTTATTTTTTTAAAGCTTTTTCCTCTTCCTCTTCACTTCCAGGAAAAAAACCTAAGAGTTCAATCAAGAATACCACTTGGGACGTCCCAGCCTTTTTTTGGTTGTTTGACCAACCGTATAGCACAGGAGCAACACTTCACACACATAAAAAAAGAAAAGAAAAGAAATAAAAGCAGTTTCCCGTGTTTGCGCTTCAACAAAATCAACATCAACTGCAGCGGCGCCAGCAGCCAAACCCATGGACTGAATCAGCATCCACAGTATCCAAAGTGGTCCGGAGTTCCTGTCATTCCACAGCTGGATTCATTTATATTATGTACATAACTCTGTCGTCAGCAACAAAATATACATGTGAAGAAAAAGCATATCAATGATGTTATTCTACTGAACAGGGTTCTACTGTATAGTGTGATTTGTGGTCTAAGGCGCCAACGAAAAGCCAGCCTACGCAGCCGGAGGCAAAAGAAAATATTATTCTGTATGATTACCATTGATGATATTGTTATGTAGAGTTAGTTTTATTAATTATAAGTAAATTAAAAACCACGGAGTGATTAAAATGGAAGAAAAATGGATTTCCTCTCGTTGTATATACCTCGGTTTTTAAAAATGGGGGACTTAAACGTTTCACAGACTAACATTCTCTGCTGCCACTACTTTTAAAAATTAACAAAAATAAAATAAAAAAAACGGAAGGAAGGGCTGGGAATTTTTTCTATCTTGATTTTTTTTTTTTAATGTTTCGTTTATTTGGTAGTTTGTTTCCGAGGGTGATGTGAACATTTTTTTTAATTTAAAGAGAGGAAAGAAACAAACAACAACAACAAAAAAAGAAAATTCCTGTGCTCTTTACAACAATGAACACTTATTATAGAGTTTTTAATTGCATAAATGTACTTATGGAAGTAAAAAAAAAACTAAAAAAAACTTTTTTTCTTTATTTATTCTCTACAATTGCTGTTTTAAAACATATGTCTTTAAAAGAAAATAAAGTACAATTTAGAAAAAATAAAAGTCTGCAGACTCTTCTATCATGGAATTTTTTATTTGAGTGTTTGTGTGGCAAAGATTGAAAGTTGGGTTAAATCTGAATTCTCTAATATCTGCTGCTCTGCTGACCTGGAGAAGTATTACTATATATTAATAATGGCAGATAGAGTAAATTAGATTTATTGATTATAATAAAAGTACTTAATTGTGTTAAGCCTCTTAAGTTTGACTCTGTGTCCACAGATATTAGAGGACTGACCTGCGAGTCTGTGAGCTGGTTTACAGTCTGTCCATCACAGAGGTTCAGGTTTGGTCTGATGAGCCTCAACATGCCTCCTCTGCCATACCTGTCTATATGAGGGGTGATCAGTGCCAACCAGCTCAAACGTTAGGTTTAGGACCAAGGTTTGAATTTAGTTTAGGTTAGTTTAGGGTCAGGTAGGTACCTGTGAGGTTAGCTTTAGGGTAAATGGTCAGGGTTAGGATATAAGTTTACCAAAAACATGAATGGAAGTCAATGGAAAGTCCCCACAAGGATAGAGAGACATAGTAGGTGTGTGTGTATAGTAAAAAAAGCAAGATTTTAAAATTTTTCATCTTTTATAATAAAAGGTTTAAATTGTTGAACTTATTAGAAAGGAAAAATGCATTTTTTCCCTTTTTAATGCTTTTAGCTTCAAATCCTACGATTTCTGATAAATGACCAGCAGGGGGCGACTCATCTAAGGCATGTCTTAATAAATAAATACATTTCTTAATAAAATTAAAATTTATTGTCTTATTTATTAAACTGTTTTTCTTTTTCAAAAACATAATTTAAGGTTTCCAGTTTGTTCTTTGCTTTGGTTTGAACTAAATAATAATTAAAAAAAAAAAAACATTATTTCCCTCTGAGGCACTAACCACCCCTCATACACAGACGTCACTTTAAATGACCTGCCCTCCTCCCACTATCCTTGTAGTTTACCTTCTAATCTTAAATCAGACTCTCACTGAAAGGTTCTGGTTGATCTGCAGCAAGAAAGCTTGAATTTACTATAATCACACTGAATTTCATCGTATAAGAATCAGGAAAAAGGGACTTTTTTTCCTCATTTCAACTGAAGCGATTGATGCGGGAGGAAAAAAAAGGATCTGATTCAACTTACTGAACTATCTAAGTTTGGGCTTTTTTTTTTTTTGTACGACGAGATCTTCATGAAATCCTTTGAGCTGCAACAGAAACACGAGACGAGGAGCAGAAGCGGCAGCGAAGAGACGCGAGGTAAGCATCGTGGACACATCTGCAAAAGTGAGCTCTTTTTAAAGTTACAAACAAAAACTTCTCAGGACAACACTAAACTGCATTTTAAAGGGGAAAATAGCTGCTCTCTTTTTTTTTTCCTTTTAGGATTTATGTCGAGTTGCAAAGCGTGAAGCTTTGCCAACACCCTCAAAACAAACATATGTTTGTTTTGGGTGTCTCTCTCAACTGTCGTAAAGACGCCAAATACACTTTGACATCAACATTTAGCGGGTTATTAACCTTTTATTTGTTTTTTATGTAGAGGCCCTTTGTGTAGAAACGCAGGTACTGATAAAAATGTCATTAAAGTATTTAATTACAGGTGAATTGGGGAAGTGCAGAAGATGTTCGTCGCGGCTTTACGATCATGTCGCGAAGTTTAGCGTCCAAAAATGTCCGCAAAATGTATCTTTTTATTTATGGAGCTGCAGTTCAGATGTACAGTAATCCTGCAACAGGCTCACAGTTAGTCACTTTCACTGTTGGATAACGTTTAGAGAGCGCTAAAAGTGGAAAAGTGAGTTCGGCTGAATGTGTTGCTGCGTGCGTGTCGTGCGGCGACACCCCTGCTGCTCTGCGCATGCGCACGCTTTGAATTAAATCTCATGTTTCCAGAAATGCTTCACATTATGCAGAGGCAAATATGAACTTAAAAGGAGAATAGATTTCTAAAGAATAAAAAAATGGATTCTTCTATTTTTTCTTACACTAACACTTTGCTTTGAGTATAGGTTTTATAAAGTAATATCACGATTTGTCATCAATTATTTAACTTTTAAAACAAAAATCAATGACGTTCAAGGTTGCTTGGGTTTATTTTGGAGATGAGTTTCAGGATAGGCGCCGCTGAGAATTTTCATGCCAACATTCCCAACTTTGTCTAATTTTTCTCTGTAACCATAAGAATAAGAATACTCACTAGAAGTATTCCTCCAACAAACAGATCAGTAATATACATGTTTTGCGTTTCAAACTGAACAGATATTAGACTTGAAACATCCTTTTCATTGATGCGTTCAAACGCAGCAAGATATTTTTTATTATGATCTGTTCCTGTGCTGGCACACATCCACACTGATAATTTGAGACAGTCTGTGTACAAAATATTACTTACATGGCTTGAGAATGCCTTTTGTGTGATCAGTGTGTTTGTATCTAGGTCAAAGTGTTGTTCATTTGTCAGCTTTTACTGCTCATATCAGCTGTAGGAACAAGGTGAGTGGATGAATCTGGAAATCTCAGGTTATTGTGTTTCTGAGAACCCACTCTACTGAACCTTCATAATTCTCAGCACCAAATCTAATCACAACAAATCCAAATTAGCTGAAATCTGATAAAAAGTAGATAAAAACACCCAAACAGCTAAAATTAGCAGAAAGTAGCTAAAAGCATAAAATGTTTAATTTAACAGAAGCGTCTGATATGTTTAAATTAGCAGAAGAATAGCAGGAAAGGTCAGAATGATAGCCGAAAAAGCTAAAATCAATCAAGCAGAAGCCGATGGAATCTGAAATGAGCACAAAGATGGTAAAGAAAGCAGAACCAGAACAAAAGACAAAAAATGCAGTAAAGATTTCTGAACATATTAAGGATGCTGGTGACGCAGCTAAAATTATCACCAAAAGGTAAATTTAGCAGGAAAAAAGCCCAAATTAGCTGAAATAATCTAAAAAGACAGATAACTGATGAAATTAGCAGAAAGCAAAGGTCAGACCGATAGCTAAAACAGCAGAGCAAAGCTAGAATCAGTAAAAGAGAAGCTAAAATTAGCTGAAAGACGTTGATGGAAGCAGAACTTCAGCTAAGATCGTTTTGTGAAGAGGTTTGGTGAGAGTTCTTCCTCTTATGATATGGACACGGCTCTGTTTAATCTGCTTCTTCCTGTTTTGTCTGTAGGATGTTATCTCGGTTGAGTCAGCTGATATGGGCCGACTGGATTTGGTTCCCTGAAGGTTACAGCTGGGATGGCTTAAATGATGCCGACGGCAACGTCTACCCTAAAGTCCGGGATCTATGGGCCACCGTACCCATCGCTCTCTGCTTCTTAGTCTTAAGGAAAATATTTGAGCAGTGAGTCTTGTTTTTTTTTTTTTTTAAAGCAGTGACATCCTTCTGTCTATGTTTTTGTGGTTTTATTTGCATATTTCTTTTTAATAATTCCAAACATGTTTGTCCACGTTGCAGAACAGTAGGGCTTCCTTTGGCCTCAATGCTGGGAGTGAAAGACAAACATCTCGCTCAGGTTCCTCCAAACCCCATCCTAGAGTCCCATTTCTGCAACAAATCAAAGCATCCCACACAGGTACGCTGACGCAAGCAAACATCCCGTTACGTTTTGAACTGAAACGTGGAGCAGAAACGTACATGTTGACAACAGCTGCGTCGTTTCTCCAGTTGACGAGGCTAGTTTCAGGACAACGACCTTTAATTGCAGCTCTGCCTCTTTTTTTTTTTTTTTTTTTTTGTTCATTGTCTCGCCCTTCTGTTGTTGTTGTTAGAGCGCCACAGAGAATTTAAGTAGACGGACGGGTTGTTCGGTGCGACAGGTCCAGAGGTGGTTCAGACAGAGGAGGAACCAGGACCGGCCCAGCAAGCTCAAAAAGTTCCAGGAAGCGAGGTAGGTTTAATCCTCAGCCAGACGTCCAATCAATTATTGCCTGGAGGCGGAGCAATGATGTTTTTGATTTTGTTTGTCCATGTGTTCATGTCTGTCTGCAGTCTTGGTAAAATACCTCATGAACTGCTTTTACAGTATTCATTGGTTTTACAGCTACACTTACTAATGTTTGAAGTTGATCCCATTCAAACTGTAGCTCTGCCAGTTTTTACAGATATTGAGCCAAAATTCAGTGTGGTAGTAGCTGAGAGTGATCCTCAACACTAAACATTTCATAATAAACTGCAGCTCCTTACTGATTAAAGCATCTTTGATGTACTGAGCTGCTACTGTGGCAGTTTTCTTCAATGTGTTTAATTGTTTCGTTTTGCACTCATGATGATTTCCTAATAACCTCATATTAACTTTCAGCTCAGCCACACCCACAAAGTCAGAGTAGTCTTTCCTCGAAGGCTGTTGCAAAACTGCTGCTGAATGTGAAACACACAAAAGATCGAACCCATTAGTTCTTGTATTATTACTTTTATTTTTGACCAAACTGGTTCAAAAGCAGTAAAACCTTAAAGCATCATTGGAATTTCAGAGGCATAGATCGTAACAAACATGAAGACAGAAGAGTTAATTTTTTTTGCTTATGTTTGTTCATATTTTCCTTAAACCTAATAGTGTTGTAAAATAATTAAAACAATTTTTATTGAGGTGTGATGAATTCCCAGTTTTATGTTTTGTTTTGTTTCTGAGATGATTGTGTGTCTCTTACAGCTGGAGGTTCATATTTTACTTTCTTGCTTTCTTTGCTGGCCTGGCCGTCCTTATTGATGTGAGTAATACATGTTGTGCAAAAAGTGAAGTATTCAAAGAAAGCAGAAAAAAATCTGCTAACACAAATCTCAAGGACATATTTGGTTTATTTTGTCAAAACCGTTTTACTTTTTGTAAGTGATTATGATGTACTGCAGCTGTTAGTTTCTTTGTAAAATCTGAGGACTTGACCAACACAATTATCAAGTGTATGAAGTACTTTGTCCACCATAATCAGAGTTTTGTGTGTACAGTAAAAGCGAGACATTAAGATCCCAAACTACTAAAGCACGGCGGCGGTAGCATCATGCTCTGGGGTTTTCTTTGCTACCTTTACATTTATAACAATACTCTTGTGTTCTACTACCTGAGTACAGTGAAGCCTGGATTTTCCCGTGAGTTATGTTCTTAAATTACTTGCAAATCGTGAAAAATGCAAATATTTGATGTGTTTCAGGAAAAGCCTACAGCATTATTTACATTCTTAATGTTACAAAATTTGTAAATGTTAATAATTTAGCTTGAAAAAGCACGAGAGAAAAAAAAAAGACATTCCTTACTGTATGGTGTTTCTGGGATTATTGCAAACTACCAGTTGGGGTTTCAAGAAAAAAATCTGCGAAAGACTAAAACGCAGCTTTGCGAGGCTTCACTCTAGTAGTTTTAAAAACTGGTCATAATTTGGAGCCCAACGGTAGATTTTTGTAGTTAATCTAATCCAAGAAAAGATTGTAGTAATCTGTTCTAATACTTTAAAAATTGGTAAAATATTCTGCCAGAAAACCCCCAAAATGCAGCTTTATGTATGTTTACTATCCACTTAGCAAAAAGTACAGGCAATTTTAGACATTAACTATTTGTATTCAGTGTTTCATCTCCATATGAAACCAGTTTTTCATGTTTTATGGCCTGTTTGGACTCCAGTGTGTTTTGACTCATAACACAATTTATCTCTTCTTAGAAACCATGGTTTTATGACATGGAGACAATGTGGAAAGACTTCCCAAAAATGGTAACTTTTATAATATTTAACATTTTTATCTAATTGCCGGCCTCTGTTTTAATTGAAGTACTGAATTAAACAGTGGATGTTGTTTTGTTTGTTTTTCCAGCCACTGTTGCCATCACAGTACTGGTACTACATGATCGAGTTAGGCTTCTATTTCTCACTTGTTTGTAGCGTGGCGTCAGATGTCAAACGGAAGGTAAGTGAAACCACATTTCCTCTGAATGCTGTTGTTTTTCTTTTATAAAAAAAAATCTAACTTTTCATCAAGCCAAACTGCCCACTAAGTGCCTTTTTTTTTTTTATAAAAAAGGTTTTTATTTTCTGGCTCTGGTGTAGTTTGAGGTCTCTGTATTGATTCCTCTGTTAAATTTTGACCTGATGTATCGATCGCTGCTGCCTGCTGATTGAAAGATTGTGTTCTGTCTAAATGCTACGTAATCTGCTTTGATCAGAAGAGTAAATCATTTGTTGAACCGGGATCAGGCGCAGTTGATCAGTGACTCATCTGTGTGGATCGATCAATAAGTGTACAAATGGCCTGTAAATTGAGATTTTTTTTTATGTTTCTGTCTGTGAAGGATTTCAAGGAGCAAATCGTTCACCATGTGGCCACCATCCTCCTCATCAGTTTCTCCTGGGTGGTCAACTACACCCGGGCCGGGACCCTGATCATGTTGGTGCACGACACCTCGGACTATCTGATGGAGGTATGACAGGTGGAAACCATAAAAACGTTGTTTTTCTGCAGGAGTTTTTACTGTATCACTGACTTTAATGTAAGAGTGTGACAGATCAGTGTGTCTCTATTAATCTATAATGTTTGTAAGAAGAAAAATACTGTTTTTTATGTGTTTTTAATTCCAGTTAGCCAAAATGTTCAACTATGCAGGCTGGAAGAGAACCTGCAACTTCATCTTCTCTTCGTTTGCTGCAGTTTTCATCATCAGTCGCCTCATCATTTTCCCTTTCTGGTAAAAATCCATTGTTGCATCAAACTCACCAGATCACTGACAGAAATGAGCTGAAGCTTTTAAAATATCTACTCTAATAGTCTTTGCCAAAAGCAGGGTTTAATTTTATTACAGCAAATTAGTCACAGTCTTGTTTTTTTAATACATTTTTATCTAAAAAAAAAAAAAGTAGAATGCTGAAGGACTTGTGGAAGTTAAAATTTAGATTTTAAAGTTAAAACAAGCAAAACCCAAGCAAAAATCTGCAACGTGCAAGCTAAAATGTGCAGAACCCAGGCTAAAATTATCAAAATAATGGCTAAAATGTGCAGAACCCAAGCTAAAATTATCAAAATAATGGCTAAAATGTGCAGAACCCAAGCTAAAATTGGCAACATGCAAGCTAAAATGTGCAGAACCCAAGCTAAAATTATCAAAATAATGGCTAAAATGAGCAGAACAAAGGCAAAAGGAGGAGAATCCAAGTTAAAATGAGCCGGACAAAAGCTAAATAAGCAAAATTCAATCTAAAAGAAGCAAAACTCAAATGAAAATGAGGATAACTGAGGCTAAAATTAGAAGAACGAAGGCAAAATTGAACAGAACGTAAGCAAAAATGAACTAAATGTGAGCTAAAATGAGCATAATTGAAAAGCTAAAACGTACAAAACAATAGATACAAATTGAAATTGTCAGAACATTAACAAAGACCTTAACAGTAAAACAGCAAAACAGTAGCTAACAGCAAAAATTTGCTAAATCACTGCAAAACTCAAATTAGCAGAACAGTAACAAAAAGATAAATTAGTCATAAGAGTAGCAAAACGCATAAAAACTTACCTTAACAGTAGCCAAAAGCTAAATATAGCATAAGAAACTTTAAAAGATTGAGTAGGTCTCCTGGATGGGTGGTCTTAGTATAAAAACACATAAAGTACGTACATCGAAGCAGATCTCAATAAATTATATGGAGATAGTTTTGCTATTTTAAAAAAGGTAAAATGGCACAAAGTGTGCAGAAATACTAGAAAAGCTGGACAGAAAAACCTAGAAAAGTAAACATTTATTTCAATGCGGACTCAGATTTCACAAAATTAGCTGCTGTCAGAAAGTCCAGAAGCTCTTAGGAGACGTGCACATAGTTCGGATAATTTCACGGTATTTGTTGACGATGAACCAAATGTAGAAAAATGTCCTGATTGTCGGAGTTGCAGAGTAAAACAAGTGGGCAGAAGAGCTTCATTCTCTGTCACAATAGCAGCTTTTCACAACCGACTAATTTATTCAGAATGAGAGGGAAGCTTTTCTGGATAAAACATGGAGTTCAGCTCATTAATGCAGCACAAAAAAACCCATTAAACCAGCTAAAGTTCTGCAGCTACATGCTTTTTATTTTGCAGATATGTCGTAAACTTTCCAAACTTTTTCTCTTGTGAATAACAAACTGCTTGTCTGAGTGTGTTGTTGACCGGACCTTAGGTGGTTCTGAGTAGGTTCTGTATTTCTGTCCGGTCCAGGATCATACACGCAACGTTCGTGTACCCGCTGACCGTCATCCGCCCCTTCTTCGGCCTCTGCTTCTTCAACGGGCTGCTGTTCGTGCTGCTGGCTCTGCACGTCTTCTGGGCGGTGCTCATCCTGCGCATAGCCGTCAAATTCCTGCCAGGAAATGTACAGATTTTATATTTTAAATACACATTCAGCGGTGATGCAACGGTTACCTCACATCGTGGTTTTTTTGTGTGTGCGACAGGGTATTGTTCAAGACGAACGGAGCGATAAGGAGGAGACGGAGTCGGAGGAGGAAGAGGATGTTTGCGAGCGAAGAGAAAAGTGGAAAAACGGACACGTACAGAGAAGTCGCTTCCTCCTCAACAACAACCACCTCAGTAAGATGGACTGATGGGACTGAAAGCCAAAGAACATGAAGCAGGCAGGACAAACTCACATTTGCTTTTTTTATTTTTGTTTTTTTGTGGATTACACTACATTAAACGTGAGCCACATGATCTGCTGTTCAGCTCCGCAGCAAAGTGGCTTTTCCTGTTTCCTCCTCACCGGCGGAGCGTTTTGCTTTCTGTTAGTTTTTTTGTTTTGTTTTCTTTAAGCCACTTCGCCACAAGTTAAAACCTGCCTGTTTTTGTTAGTTTTATTACTGGAATTGTTTTCAGGAGATTACATGAGATTCCCTCTGCAGTTGGATTAACACTCTAAACATTAAAAGACAAACTTGACTTATTTTTTTTTGCTCTTAATAACTGCACTGATGTCAGAGACATTGTGAGGAGTGTTGCAGCGACGGATCCATCACGTGAAAATCCAGGGTTTCGTTCTGTTAAAGAACCGTTTGGAGTATTTCCACTGCGAATTACAGCACTTTGGTTCTTTTCAATCGAGAGTTTGCACTTCTGCTGAGGTTTAAAAAGGATGTAATTGGTGAAAAACAATATTTTAACAGCGTGAGAGAAGGTGCTACTTGTTAGCCACGTGTACTGAAATGTGCCTTTGTGGAAATTTTGTCTTCGAAGTCTTCATCTTCCAAAAAAAGCAGAGCGGCACGGGTTGTTTTAAAAGTTTTTTTTTTTTTTTTGTTGAATTTCTTTTTAGTTGTACGGTTTTATTTATGTTTTAGTCCAGTCCTCAGTTTAAATTTGGGATCAATTTGAGTAAATCAGTGGGTTGTTTATTTTTTTATGGGCTGGACACATTTAGTTTTATTGTTTAGATGCACTTTATGCTTCTTTAAAAATATCAGTGTTGACTGAAAATCCCTTTAATTTTAGTTCATGTTTGATTCAAATATAATTTTAGTTAAAGAAAAAAAGTTGGAATTTCAATTTAGGAATTTATTATTATTATAACCTTGTTAAAAAAATGAAAATCTTAAGTAAAAGTTTAAAAGGCAAAATATTGTTTACATTTTCTATCACTTTACTTTTGATATCATTTCAACTGATTGTAAAATTAAAAAAAAAAGATCTTTGTACCAATAATTCAACCGTTTCCTGCCTTTTGACCAATCACGAGCAGCTCTGTGGAAGATGAGCTTTTTCTGAGGGTTTTAATTTTGTTATTTGTTGCTGAGCTGTAAAATGATGACATTGATTATAAAGATTTTTGTCTAACTTCTAATTATCCTTGTTTTGTCTTGTGATTTCTGAAAGCAATAATTTTAATTGTAAGCATTTTAGATGCAGTTTCACTCTTTTTGATTTTGTGTTGTTTTAACTGGAAACCTTTGGTCAGACAGAAAAAGAACATGAATTATTTTTCTTTAGTGCCTTTTCTGATGTTAGTTTGACTCATGAAAAGAGACGGTTTAGCTATCTCTACAGTTTTTTTGGGGAAAAAAGTAAAAAGTACTTTAGTTGATTAAGTTCATCACTCTGTTTGGTTTACTTGTTGTTTTTAAAGATGTGCTTTAAAAACACAAAGATGAGTTTTACAGAATTATCTGTGCAAACGAACTTGAATTATTTACATATTTTTGCTTTTCCAGTGGACCTTCATGTTCCAGCTTATTCTTGTTTTTGTTCGTTCTGCACTTTCTTGATGTTATTTAAGAGTTTATCAACGTCCTTCTCTTTGGCATCCAGTTTTATCTGTTCAGCTGAGGTTTTGCTGTCCTTTCTTTGCAAAGAAAAAAAAACAAGGCTGAACTTAAAGGTCTTTAAGGTGGAGGGAAAGCGATTGGACCCAGCACCTGCTATATTATCTCACAGGCTGCTGCATTTTATTATATCAAGTGTTTTATAACTTTTTTCAAACCATCTAAATTCTTCTACCCTCTTTGTTTCCCCCCCCCCCAGGGTTTTGGCCCACTGTCTTAAAGCCCTCCTTGTCTAATTGCATACAGAGCAGGATCACTTTACCGTCCGGCTCTGCACTTTATCTTCCACGCTGCTCCTGCCGCCGCTGGCAGCCTCCATGTAACAATCTCCATTTTAAAGCAGCGGGGTCAATTTCCACCCCGCTCCTGCATCTGGCTCCACAATTTAATCGCTGAAGTCGTCTCTTGTTTCTCTGGCTCCAAATGTCTGGATTTTCCTTACAGCCCCAACCCCACCTCCTCCTCCTCCTCATGTGCTACAGCTTCTTAAATCCTGTCCAACATCTCCCACCACCTCCTTCCTTCTCCTGTGAGAATAACCAGGGTGTCGCCTCAGGTGCCTGAGCAGGGCGGAGTGAAGTCGACTTGGTTCTGGCAGTGAGGCTCTCCTGACAGGAGAACAATAGCCGGGGGGTGTTTGATCCACTTGTGAACCATGTAGACCGTTATTCAATTCCTGCTTAAGTATTAATAAAGGCTTTACACCCCAGGGGGAGGTCGCGAGGTGTAAGTGCGTGCTTGTGTATCCTGCATGCGTGTCGTTGAGAGCCGGAGCTAATTTGTGGGCTGATCATTTTTCCTGTAATGATATTGCAAAGAGAGGACAGTAAAGGCTTTGGTACCAGATGACAGTGTTGTATGACCTGTTTAATAAGGAACCCAGCAGGGACCTGAGGCGGAGGTGCTGCTGGAGCTTCTCAATGGTTTTGGGGAAATGGTGAGTTTTTTTTTTCCCAGAAATTGCTTTCCAGAATCAATAAAACTAGGTTTAGTTTTAAAATCTTGTGAAATTTCTACTTTTTTCTTCATGTTTGGTCAAACCTAAAGGGTTTTAAAAAAGTTATAAACCAGAAATATGATAGGTTTTCTTTTATTTATTTGTAGTTTGATGCCCTACATTTTTAGGTTAATTTTTATTTTTCTAAAAGACTGAATTTGTTGTTGTAAAAAACTGGTTTGGGTTATTCTTGAAGTAGAAAAAACTATTTGACATGTTACCAAGAAGTTATCTTATTTTTTGTTTGCAGATGCTGCCAGTTTCAGCCTTAAAAGTGGATAAATTGCTCAGTAGTTTGATATGTTTTGTTGTATCTTTTTTTTGTTTGTTTCATGAAACACTGAACATTTTTTAAAGGTTATTGAAAACACTTTTCTAGTTTTTTATTTTATTTTTTATTATTATTGATGCAGAATGTGGTTTGTTTTGCTGAAAACAGCAAGACTTTCCAGAAAAGACATCATTAGAAAGGTATAAATATTCTAAAACAATGTAAATCTCAAGTGACGTTAACGTTCACAAATTTAAGTTTATTCTCTAAACTTGTTAGTTTGTCATGTATTAAAAAGATGTCAAATTATTATTTTATGTGAAAAGTATCACTTCAGAGTTGTGAGTGTTTTGCCAGTTTTAAAGTACCTGTGATATGCCTAATCCTTCAAATACAAAAAGTAAAAAAAAAACATTATACTTAAGAAAATTGGCATAATACACATGATTTTACCCATTTTGTCACATAACTGGCCTACTTTCTTTTGAATT
>JAUBOC010000149.1:5655711-5676211 GCA_032275365.1 Anablepsoides cearensis | reverse complement strand
AGGCACCCATCCAAGATGGCGGCCGCATGTAACGTCCGCTCCAATAGGCAGCTCCAGTCCGTAGGGTATCTCCTGTTTATATCTATGTAGTTAGCCTTATGGGTTATTGGAATGCTAGCAAATTAGCATTACGCGAAGAAGAAGACTACGCGCGCTACGTTGGGAAGGATCTGGACGGTAAGATGTTTGAATTCTTTACTTTTTTGCAGTCAAACACAGTAAAAATTATAGTAAATAGCTTTCCTGTAGTTTTGTCTACGTTTGGTGCTCGGGGTAGCCATCTGGGGGCTGACTGGATCAGGAATACCGATTTCAAAAAAATAGATTTCAAACTTGAAACCCCCAATTCTGACTTCGAAAAGCACCTCCATCTTTTCCTGGATGGAGCCAGTCAGTGTTCGTAATATTCAAGGCTGGTGTTTAGTGTTATCAACAAGAAGTCTCCTACTGAAAATTATTCATAGGGTTCTCGAAATGGGTAGTGAAAAGCGAAAGTCCAGTTCCTGCTACAAGCTCACGACGAGAACCCCCCACTCACATGTCTGGTCCTCTTGGCTATGTGACCTGACCAAGATGGAGAAAGTTATCTGGTGCAAAATAAGGGTCTAAATTTTCACACAAAATTGACTGAGTGAGTATTTTTTCCCTTTAGTTTACATCGTCTATACAATTTACATTCCCTTAATAATATGTATGAATTACATCATATGTGTGTCTTTATTTAGAGCAACACTCTATATATGTATAGTTGGACCAATTTAGGAAGTGCTTTCCTAAACAGTTTGCTTATGTCGTCTTATTAAAGCTTTACTTCTTACAGTGAATATGGAGGCGGATGAGATGGAGATGACCAAAGCGGAGCTCCAAAGCCTGATCAGGGACAGAGTACAGAAGACCCTGCTGAGCTCCTCGGCTCTGAACGAGAAACTTCATCACCTGCGATCTCTGCTGAGTAGAAATCAGAGACAAATTAGCAAACTTTCCACCGTTTGTCAGTAAGTTCCGTCAGTCTGCTTCATACTCTTATTACCATTCTTGTAAACTTGTTCATGCGAGTTTCACATAAACGGAAGAAAACCAAACTGATGTTTAAATGCTTACAATTATTTGTTATAACCATGGTTTTTATATCAAACAATTCACTTTTTTCTTTTTGTTTTGTGTTTTTAAAGCATATAAAGTTTACTTTTTAGTACAACTATTAATAGTTTAGTATACTTTTTAGTGTGTTGCTAATAGTCATTAACACAAACTGAACATGATAAACCAAAAATATTGTGCGTATTAATAGTTTTAAAATAATTTTTCAACATAAGATCTTAGTTTAAAGCTCCAGCATGAAAAGCAGTGGGTGATTTGTATTTTGTCAAGGAGTTCTAATCTTATTTATTCTGTATTTACTGATTTGTTTCAGGTCTGTTGCAAAATGTGAGCAAACCATAAAGGAGCTGTACTCTTTGCTAGGATGGGACTACGAAGATGATGCAGATGAAAGCGATGGTGAACCTTCAGATTGCAGTAAGGAAAATATCTCTATGTTTTATTCTGAACAGAAAAACAATTTTTGCTCAAATTTCTGGTTCCATATTCGTCTAACTAACATGTTTGTTTTGAAGCAAAAGTTTAACTCGTGCTTTCTGTTTCAGGTCGTACACGTCCATTTCTGTTTGTTGCCTCAAGGCGTCACGTCCATAAAACTCCACCATGTCAGACCTCCTCTTCTCAGTCTTCAAGCTCAGAAGATGAAGAGATGCAAGAGAGACACTGTGAACTCCCGGTCATTTTAAAGAAAAAAGCAGTGGTGGTTTTGACTAAACTCAAACACTCTGAGATCATCGCTGCTCTACGTCCACCAGTTCAGCCTGACAGCAGCGACGAGGACGTTCTAAACGGCTCCGAATCTGATATGCAGTGGGAACCAGAAACTCACGACGTCGACTCAGTGCTTTCTGGGTCCGATTTTGAAACCGAACCACACAAAAGAAGAAAAATGGATACAAGCTTCAGGAGGTGCACAAGGACTAAAAAACCTCGAAGATTCAAACGCATTTACAGGATCACTGACTCGTCAACAAGTTCAGATGGATCAACAAGTAGCAGCGAGAGCAACGGAGTGGAAATACCACCTGGGGAAGCAACTTCAGACGACGACAAGACTACAGAAGCAACATCAGTCCAGGAAAACAGATCAAAAACAATAATTCAGTCTGAGAAAAAAACAATGGAGTCTGTGGAAAACAAAACAATAGAGTTGTGTGAAAGCAAGTCAACCGAGTCGGGTAAAAGCAAGTCAACCGAGTCGGGTAAAAGCAAGTCAACCGAGTCGGATAAAAGCAAGTCAACCGAGTCGGATAAAAGCAAGTCAACCGAGTCGGATAAAAGCAAGTCAACCAAGTCGGATAAAACAACAGAGGCTATTAAAAGCAGGGCATCCGAGTCTAGAAAAAGCAGATCATCTGAGTCGGGTAAAAGCAAAACTACAGAGACTGAGGAAAGAAAAACGATGGAGTCCAGGAAAAGAAAAACAACAAATTCTGACAAAAGACAAACAACGGAGTCGGACAAACAAAAAACAATTAAGTCCACTACGTCAAAAACACCACAAGCCAACACAACTACATCATCCCAGAGCAGCAAAAAAAACGGTCCTCAGAGCAACGCCGATAAAACTTCCACATTGTCCGCAGATATTAAGGGTAAATGATCACAAACCTTTCTATAAACACAACTTTTAGCATTTAGAATCATCTTTCATTTTCTGTAAATAACATATTATTTTTAAAAACACCTCATCTTAAAACTATTATAGACTGAGTCATTTAAATACCTGCAGAGAAGATGATGTGTGTAATCAGGCTCTTTAAGTTTGAAATCCTACATTTGAGGTAAAATTAAAACTTAATTGGATAGTTCAAATTAGATTTCCTCGTTTTTAAACCCTGGAATAATAGAGACAGTTGACTCAGAACAAACATGAATTTATCTGTAAGTTTTAATGTTTTGGGCTTTTTCTTTTTGCACTGACAGGAGGTGCTTCTGTTAACGGTCAGCCCCAAAAAACTACAGATACTTCTGCAAAAGTGCTACAAGTAGAGATCACTGTGAATATGAACGTCCTGGCAAGGAGGAGAGCCTTGAGCTGGAAACCAGGGAAAATTACAGAAATAATAACAAGAGGTAAAAACATAACTATCGTCTTTTCAGTACTCAGAAAATAGCCTCCACTCCAGCACGTCATGTAAACACATCATCTGCCTTTGTCGTTTCAGGAGATGGGAAGGTGAAATACAAGGTTGTTTTTGAAGAGACGGGTAAATGCCTTGTGTCCAGTCACCACATCGCCCTCGCTACTCTGCCACGGCTGGACAACCTGTTTGTCGGCGCTCGTGTGGTGGTGAAGAGTGGGAGTGACCAGGAAGACTTCAAGCCTGGGATCCTGGCAGAGGTCCCCAGCAGGAAAAACCGCATGAGGTGTGTTTCTGAACACAAACAAACTCTCTGTAAGAAGAGTTTCATCAAACTGTTTTAATATTTACTTTTGTAGATTCCTGGTCTTCATTGATGATCACACTCCAGTCTACTGTGCCTTACCTTCACTTCACTTGGTGTGCAAACCACGTAAGTTTCACACAGTTAATCTGTTTGCAACATAAAAGATCATTGATATATTTTTAATCAGGGGTGGAAATTAGTACCTGCCACTAACCAAAGCATGATTGCGATTTGACAAGAAAAAACTGCTTCACTGCTGTTGAAAACAGGAGAATTCCAGTCGCCATTCATAAATTGGAGACCATCAGGGACCATAAATCGTCTATATATAATGTTGCACACAAATAAAAATAATGGCTGGTAAAATGTGTGTCCAATACTAAATAAAATATTTCCACACCTTAAAAAGCTCATTATTGATTGAAATCATAAACAAAATCTGTAATGCAAGTAGATTTAAAACTATAGCTAATATTTAATCATTTTTAGGTGGGTTGGGCGTAATTTATATATTTTCCAGGCACGTAACTATAAAACTATTAAAAATATTCTGTATATATCAATAAAAATAAATAAATTTGTGTCTAAATGACCTCAGTCTCTTTTAGAACCTCCTACCGTTTCTGACACTCCTACTTCAGCACGTCTTGACAATAATGCTTTATTTTTGATAAGGGAATGACATCATAATGTTGTATAAAATGCGAAAAAGTCAATTTGCACAACACTCCCCTTTAATAATCTCTGGCAGGAGAAAAATGTGTGAAACATTTGCAATGATTTGTGAAAATTAGGTGAGATGTTCTATTATCATTTTGTCTTGACAGTGGCAGACCCTTTGGATGACATCCCTGATGAAAACCACAGGGCTTTCATGAGGAATTATTTGAAGGCGTGGCCTTACCCTCCTTTGACGCAGTACAAGGTTGGACAGATGGTGAATGTACATTATAACGGTGTTCTGGAGAAGTGTCAGGTCTTGGAGGTTGACTGCAGCTTGATTCAAGTCAATTTTACAGTCAGTACCCAAATATTTTTTTAAGTATTATTATTATTATCCTTTTTACATGCATGTTGATGGTGTGACTGAGTCATTCCTCTGCTTTTGTGTTTAAGTGTGATCAACAAAAAGAGTGGATCTTCCGAGGCTCCATGCGTCTGGAACACATAGTTAATGTAAAGAAGGAAGCACTGAACAAACCAAATGGAGAGAAACAATGAGCCTTCCTAAGTTATGGTAAATAAATCTGAATATGCTTTGTAGATAATGTTTATTTTTTTTTTATTTTCTGATCCCCACCCCTTCTCTATATTTTTCAGGATGTTGAAGTAGCCAAGAAGTAACCTGCATAACCTGTTTCAAAACTTCACAAAATTACTCATTGATGCATTTATTGGAAATGTTTTTTTTTTTTAGGTTTCCCCTGATATTTTGTAAGACACAAAAAATCATTGAGCACTTATTTGGTCATGCTCTCCCAGCTTTCAATTTTGATAGAAAGTTTTTAAATGTTTTAATTCAAAATATATAGATAAGCTGCTTCCTGATTAGAAACAATTGGGGTTTGTTTCTAGGGGACAGTATTCTCACATGTTTGAACACTTGAATGTTTTTTGGGATTCTGAGTTGATGGAAAAACTTGTTTCCAGTGTAACTTTTGGTCCATAAACACCTGAGAGTATTTGATTAGATTTTCAAACTACTGAATGTACTACCTCAGTAAAGTGAAGTGTATTAAAAAAGTTCTAACTTTTCATTTGATTTATATTTGTGTAGAAATGTTTTTTTTTTATATATATAAACTTGTTGATTGTTTAATAAATATTATTTTCTTCAAGTCAGGATGAAATGTCTTTAAGAAATGGGTAGGGTCTTTTTTTAACTCTTTTTACCAAGAAAAAATAAATGTATGTTGATTGATGATGCCTTTAATGTCATTGTACGGCGCACGATGAAATTAATGTTTGGTAAAACTTAAAAAGAGTAAACAAGAATCCAAATTTTCAATATAGTATTTTTAAACCACTGCTGTTATTTTATTTTTGAATATTACAGATTATTTTAAAAACACTGACATGATTTGTATTGACAAAAATATATAGTAACGATTTTGGCAAAGTTTGAGGTTTTTAAAATTAGGCTCTTCAGTAGAAACTTAATACTGTAACTTGAATCTGAATATTAAAATTCAAATCAACTCTTTACTTTATAAGAAAAAAAAGTACAATGTCAAAACCACAGCGTAAATACAAATGTGATGTTTAAATAAAAACGAAAATAGGTCAAATTAAATATAAAGTGGCTAGTATGGCAAGTGAATTGAACATTTATTAAAATGTTAATCTTTTAGTTTAAAAAATTACAAGTTTACAAATATCTGGAGTGAAAATTGTGGATATCTGAAATACAATTTTAGAGGAAGCTAATTTCAAATGATAAAAGTGATCTTTGAAATATGTTGATTACAGTATGAAGAATGCCCTTCAGTTTTTCACTAGTATGTATTGGATTTAGGTTTTTAAGAAATAGTTTTTGTAATGCACTAAGTTAAAAGTGAAATCGTAAATTTTACTAAGTTTATATTTTAATATGGCATGAATGAACAATAATGCTATTTTCAAAAGTAATTCGTGATAGAAGTGTGGTTTATTTATATGCTTAAACAACCTGCCATAAGTTGTGGACAACTGTTTCAGCGCAGGGAGGCGTTGCAGCCGCACTAGTTCGAACCAGAACCAGAACTTAGACGGTGGGGGTAAAAAATAGCCTGCTAGCAACGAACCCATTGAACACTGGGTTGGCGTCAAAGACAGTGGTGAAATCCAAACGCCACCACGGATTTTCTATGGGACAGACGTACGGGCCTCGCTGCTAAAACGGTGAGCTAATCTATTTTTGAGTTTTCGGGGACCATGTTACAGCCGCTACGCTACCATTAGCATGTCCGCTAGCTGCAGTTGCTGTGAAACCGATGAACGTAGCTAAGATGGCGGTCAAATTATTTACATTAGCTAGTTGCTAGCACGGCATGCTAACCGCTGCTTCGTCGCTCAGTGATCAATGTACAGTATTCAAAGTTGGTTTAAGAAGTTCCTGATCTTTATTGTCACTGTGTATTATTAATAGCATTAATAATTTTATGAACGGTAGCAGTAATATTTGTCTACTTGCAAAAGACTTAGCGAGCTATGAGACATAGAATCTTAAGATTAGTGAAAGTTGAAGACATACCGAATGTAAAAAGTACCTCATTCTGTATAATAATAGTTGATTTGTTCTCATCAGTTTGATCAAAATATGTAAAAATATTGCAAGGCATTAAATTTGATCATGCAAGAGGTTATATCTCCCCGCTCTGTCGTTCCAACACCAATTATTATTATTTTTTTAAACTGAGCTGACTGCTTCATCCTAACACACGGTGGGATTGTTAGCTAAATGATTGTTTTCAATTCAAACAGAATTTTGCAAACTTTGTCTATCAAATTATAACCTCATGGGACTTGTATCATTTGGTTACGGAGTAATAATTTGCTTTTGGATAGCTCACTTCCAGTGCTTTTCCTGCTGTGCCGTAGAAGAAGAAAACATTTCAAGGCCTCGTCTGATTAAAAAATCATAACCAAATAATTTAACTGGGTTGTTTAACCAAAGAAACATCTAAAACCTGCAGGATAGTGAGAACCACTGACCTACATATTGGGTTTATTTATGTCTTTTTGCTGATTCCCACTAAACATAAGCAGCTGCCAAACTAAGTAAAATGTTGATCAAAAAAAAAAAGAAGAAATAAAGTCAGCAGGATTAATCATGAAATAGTTTATTACATCTTATATTGTTTGTTTGTTATATATGTATATAATTTGTATGTTTGCCTTCAAAAAGATTTTACCTAACCATCATTTTTTTTAATTTCACCCTTCCAACATTTCACCAGATGCCTCACAATAGACGGTACTCGTCTTCAGATAGAGAGAGCCGAAGCAGCTACCAAGATCGTTACAGAGACAGAGGACGAAGACATCGGCACAGAAGATCACACACACACTCCTCCAGCAGTGACAGAGAGCGCGACAGACGGGGGCGAGGGCACAGACAGGAGGGAAGCTTTCTGCGCTCAAGGAGGTACTGGATGTTGTGCTGTAAGGTCGTGTTTTATCCTATTAGTTTGTTTTCCTGTCCACATTATTTGTTTTTCTGCATTGTTTCCGTGTAGCCGCAGCTATGACAATCGCTCGGCAGAACATCGTCCGTTTGATCGACGGTACTACGAGGGATACAGGCGGCTGGATCAGAGTCGAGAACGAGACCGGGACAGGGAGCCACATGGAGCGGCTGAAAGCTATTACCCACGGGACTTCTCCCCAAACATGTACGACTACCGGCGCGGCCGCGAGAGAGAACGCGACGAGTCGTACCGGCGGAAAGGCAGCAGGCGTAAGCACAAACGAAGGCGGCGTAGAACCAGGTCCTATAGCCCTTCTTCCTCGGTGAGTAGAACCAGGTCCACGATTGTTCTTTAACTCCTCCTCCTCCTCCTTTCTCTCCTCTAGTTTCTTTCAGCTCTGTCTGTCTGTCTTTCTTTGTAACCACGTTTTCTTTACAGCCCGTGGACTTGGTAAGTAGTACATTTTTAATTTGTTTTTGTCCTGTCAGTGTTTTTATTCATTTGGTTTAATTTTTTTTTTGCTAAAATTGGCTACCATTTTTGGCAGAACATTTTCATTTTTTTTGAAATTCCTATTGTTTTTAAAGCTTTCGTTTTTGTCCTAAAAAAACTACCTCATAAATATTTTGTGCAAGATTATTTTTTTTTTATATATATAAATTTGTTTTGCCAGCTGGGAATAATTAAAAAGTGAAAATGTTCTCCCAAACTCCATGCAAAATTTAGATTTTAGTTGAACTGAGACATATGGTTAAAAGTTAGAGGGGTTATTGTTGGAGTTTTTGTGTGGAGTATATTTCACCACACCTGATAAATATTACATAAGGGGTTAAATCTGATATAGCATTAAAGCAGATTTGATCCAGATATTGTTTTTTTTTTTATTTTGTTTATTCTGAGACCAACCTGAAGAGTTATGCCTTAGTTTTATGACTGTTTTAACAGTTTTTTTGCCTTGATGAATGGAAATGCCAGCTGCTTCCTTGTTTGTAAGCAGCTGTGGTTGTAAATTAGAGGGGGGAAGAGAAGCATAGGACAAGATGTGATCTTTGACTTGTTCCCTTGCACTATATCCCTATCGTTGTATATTTCCTTCACGTGGTGTCATGCGTGAATCGCCCCATGACCACGAAACCCACCTACAACTACTTCAACTACAACTCCACCCTCCTCCCTCCTCCTCCTCATCCACCTGTGCCGCCTGATGTTGTGGCTGCGGCCGACACTGAACCCCAACCGGTGCCCTCCGGTCGTGTTCTGACCTGCTGATGGCGGTTTTGGGTGTGAAAACAGCGGAGCGCCAGCCGGACGCGGGCACTGAGTGTGAGGGACGACGAGGAAGGGCACCTGATCTGTCGGAGTGGGGACGTCCTGCAAGAGAGATGTACTCACTGCCACTACTCTATCGTAACCCTTCTCCATATGAGTATTATCATAGAGCATTTACATGACATGGGAGTGTCTGATGATGATGATGTTGATGATGAAGCCTTGCTAGAATGCTCTCCGCTCTGGCTGAAGAAGCAGGGTGGATTGCAACAGTGTTGATGAATTTGGGCGTTAGATAAAAGTCTTGTTTTTGTTTTAGGATTTTCAGCTGTGGAGCCTCTTGTGTTTCACAGGTTCATTTGATTTCTCTAATCGTAGAATTGAATTTGTAGCTGCTTGTTTCTGTCGTGCTTTAGCTTAAAACTCAGTTACAGTTTTTTATACCTGTATTTTAAGCTAGTTTGTTTTTGCTACATTGGTTTTAGTGATTCATCTTAGTAATACACCTCACTTATATAGCAATTTTAATCAGCATTAGCCAAGCTAGAAAACATTTCATTTACACTTCTGATTCTTAAATGTTTTGTAGAAATACTTTAAAGTATTTCTCAGTTTTAGTGGTTTTATGTTTGTTTAGCATTTTTTTTAAGGGAGAAACATGTCAGGATTCTCTGTAGCTCCAGATTAGTCATTAAAGAAATTAAGTGCCGCTTTATTTTTATTCATATGAACACTTTACATAAAATCACAATGTCTGTACTGCCAGATTGAATAGGCAGCTTTTTCTAAAGACATGGGCTTTAGCTCAGAGTCACCTGTCTAAACTTTTGCAAACTGTATTCTTGATTGTTTCCATACTAATGCTCTCGTACTGTCTTTCCCCACTTCCCTGTTTCTTCCTTCTCTCTCTTTGTTGTGTTGCAGATGAGATTGTCAGCACTTTGGGGGAAGGCACCTTTGGGAGGGTGATGAGGTGCATTGACCATCGCAGGTATTATTATTATTATTATTATTATTATTATTAATAATAAGAAAAACAATATATTTCAGCCTCTGGGGATGTTATTTCTAACAGCCTTGGTTCTTTGTGCTGGATTTAAACAAGAAAACACATCTATGCATCAATTGATTGAAAGTAAAACTGCAATAAAAGTATATATCAAGCATCTTAAATTCATTGAGTAAGCTGTCAGAATTAGGGTTTAAAATGCATTACATTTTAAATACACAAATAAAACAACTTTAATAAATTCAAATAGAACATTCCTTAGTTTAAAATTAAAATTAAATGATGTTTTTCATGGTGGTCATTTGTTTTTCATTTTATACATTTGGGTTTGGACTTTGCTATGTTGTATTTTACAGAGGAGGAGCCCATGTAGCTCTGAAAATTATCAAGAACGTTGAGAAATACAAAGAAGCAGCTCGGCTGGAGATTAACGTGCTAGAGAAGATAAATGAAAAAGATCCTGATAACAAATTGTGAGTACTGGCCTTAGTAGCTAAATGTAATATTCACACTTTGTGCTGACTTATCTGAAATCATGTGCATCATAATAATAGGGAAACAAAACATCTGTCTTTAATATTTTAATTTTATTTACCCAACTAGTTTTGTTTGAATGAATTAGCCAGAAGTTGAAACCGTGATGTGTTATTTTCTCCCCTTAAATGTTTAAATAATAAAACTAAAACATTACATTTGTTGTCTTACAGCTTGTGTGTACAGATGTATGACTGGTTTGACTACCACGGTCATATGTGTATTTCCTTTGAGCTGTTGGCTCTGAGCACCTTCGACTTCCTGAAGGAGAACAACTATCTGCCGTACTCGATCGGTCAGGTCAGGCACATGGCCTATCAAGTTTGTCTCGCTGTGAAATGTAAGTTTTTTTTAATTTCACGAGAAACACATATATATATACACTGAGTAATTAATGTTTCTTAGTCAGTTCTTCTTTAGTTTTAAGTTCATTTTATTTTCTGCAGTTCTTCATGATAACAAGTTGACGCACACAGACCTGAAGCCGGAAAACATCCTGTTTGTCAACTCAGACTTCACAATGACCTACAATGTTGAAAAGGTAGGAAATTAAATGATGTTTTTTTTTTGTCCTTCCTCAAGAGCGTCTTCCTACATTTGGTCTTAAAATATTTTTAATCAGGATCCCAGTTTGTAACATTTCTCTTTTATTTTTGTTAAAATCCATGAAAGTTTAATTGTAATTTTGTGGACCCTAAATAAAATTGAATGCATTTTTTTGCAGATAATTTTAAATCTGATCATCTTTCCTGTCTTGTAGAAACGAGAAGAGCGAACTGTTAAGAGCACCTCAGTGCGAGTGGTGGACTTCGGCAGTGCCACGTTCGACCACGAGCACCACAGCACCATTGTGTCCACGAGGCACTACCGTGCCCCCGAGGTCATATTAGGTGAGGGGGTTATAAGTGTTGCAGATGTTGGTGTTGAGCTGGTATTTCTAAATACTGATTACATTTTCCTCTGTTTTAGAACTGGGCTGGAGTCACCCGTGTGATGTGTGGAGTATCGGCTGTATCCTGTTTGAGTACTACTTAGGTTTCACCTTGTTTCAGGTACATAACAACTCTGCGTATTCTTGCTTGTTGTAACAATTTAACAAATGTAAACTGAGTATACTAACATGAAAGTGCCTGTGACATGAAATTTGTAAAATAAATATAAACTTGTTGCAACAATATTTTCCCGCTCCTGAGATGAACAGTTGAGATATTTGCATGTGAAGTAACAGGAAGTGATGTCAAAGGGGAATGCCTGCAAGGAACAAATCATTGATAAAATAGCAAACAACACAGGCTGTAGAGAAGAATCTGATGTTTCTTGAGATTATTTTGAGTCAATATCAGAGAGAGATGAAGAAAAGTCCAAATAATAATGTTTCAATAACCAGAGAGTTCTCTTTGTTAAAACGTTCCCCTTTGATGTCACTTCCTGTTGCATTTATGTGACAAAATGGGTAAAATCACATGTTTTATGCAAGTTTTTCTTATATAAAAATGTGTTTTCTTTGACTTTTTGTATTTGATGGATAGGCATGTGACAGATACTTCTGTTTTTTTTTCTTTAGCCATGTTATTTGTCTTTATGACACTGTTGCAGCTGAACTTTATATGAAATGTTTTGTATTTCACCCCGCCGTGTTGCCTCATGTCTTTTAGACTCATGACAACAGGGAGCATTTGGCGATGATGGAGAGAATCCTGGGTCCAGTTCCCTCCAGGATGATTCGTAAAACCAGGCATGTACACAGTTAAAGTACATCAGGCAGATATTTGCATCTAAAACATTTAGCACCTGCTCAAACACTACTTTTGTTCAAAAAAAAAAAAAAAAACAGGAAGCAGAAGTATTTCTATCGTGGCCGTCTGGATTGGGATGATAGCTCTTCATCAGGAAAATATGTCAGAGAAAACTGCAAACCGTTACGGGTGAGTGAGAGGAAATTAGATTTACTAGAGTTTAATTTTATTCTTGTATTGACGCCTGTCTCTTTTTGTCTTGTTTCTTTTCACCAGCGGTACCTGCTGTCAGAAGCAGAAGATCACCACCAGTTATTTGATCTGATTGAAAGCATGTTGGAGTACGAGCCCACCAAGAGGTTGGCCCTGGCCGACTCGCTCAAACACCCTTTTTTTGAGAACCTGGGGGTGAGCGACGCAGCGGGCAGCAAGAACTGGGAGGGAAACCGGGACATCAGCCGGTGACCCGCAAACTTTAAAAACTGAGCCACACGAGAGATCAAGTTCTTTGCTTCTGGAGCAGCTGAGCAATTAAATGAACTTGGACTTAAAGAGATTTCTTATTTTTTTTTGTTATTTGTCATTAAAGCATGGACTTCTTAACTTCCTGTTCCTGCGCCCCCGTCAGTCTCATGTTCATCTCTGCAGTCACACGAGGCATGTTTTTGCACCAGAGAGACCAAAACACCCATTTAAAGACTGGAAAAAGACCTTTCCAGCTGAGAAAAGTAAACATTAAATAGAATGGATTGTTTTTACCCCAAGTAGCCGTCTATGCAGCTCCTGTCTTCCTTTTGGACTCGTGAACACCTTCCTCTCTTCCGTCAAAGAAAAGAATACCTCTCTAAGGAAACGAACAGTTCTGCAGTCATCAGACACGACTCGATTTGGAGCTGAAACCTCTTCTAGTTCTGACAAGAAAAGGGTAAAAAAGGTGTATATTCAGAGCGAGTTCTCACCCACATACGTTAAATTTTGGGAGATTTATAAAGAAATATTGCACTTCCCTGGAAACTCCCAAGTCTCTTCATGTCTCAGTGTTTATGTTGCTAAGCGAGCACTTGTGGTGCATTTCTTTTTTTAAATTTTATGTCCTAAAAAGAATTTTCCCTGAATGAAAACTGACCCAGTCGGTGGCTTCTCTTCTGGCTAATGAGGCGACAGCTACGGACACTCCGCTCACCAGGCTCCTGTAGCCTGACGTATCCAGAAATCTGTTTAGTTTGAATGTTTTCTAAGTGTGAGTGTGTGTAGTGACGGGACGGGTGACTCAGTTTTTTTTTTTGTTTTGTTTTGCTCGTTGGTTCGGTTTGAGCATTAGTCGTGGGATTATTCTCATACGTGTAAACACAAACAAACTGCCTTTTTCCACGTTGGACAGAAGTCTCTACAAGCACACTGCTGCTGTTGGTGGTATTTATTTTCAGCTCCAGTAGGTCATAGGTTCCTTCCTGTTTGTGACTTTTTTTGTAAGAAATGAAAGCATATAAAACTGTATATATGTATTATTGTGTAGAATTAAAGTCCTTTTTGCCAAAGGTTAATGCTGCTTTCAGAAGCGTTGTGGACCACCTGGTGGTGTCCTGTCTTTAAACACTTCTGCTGTTTCACAGCCCACAAGTAATTCTTCAGTCTTAAACAAAACGGGTTCATTTAACTGGTTAAGTTTTAGTTTTCATAATCCCCAGGTTTGATTTAGTCTTTAATCCCTTTGATGTTGGAGACATTTGTTTATTCTGTGCTTGGCGACTAATTTCTATTCTATTCCCTTCCAACACGGAGCTCAGCTTCTCCCAGAGACGGAGAAATGTGGACGATCTGCTGCGACAGGTGTCCAGATGCACCGTCACACAAGCTTTTCCCCATCTGTCGGTAATGTTCCGGTTTTACTGCTGCTTTTTTATCCTCACTGTCCTCGTGCTTTAAGCTACAGGTTACCGTGGGTCAGTGTGGGTGCCGAGACCCCCGCTGTGCTGTTTATATCTCAGACAAGATTAGAACTCTGCTAAATACTCGGCTTTGTGCTAAATATAACAGAACCTGGACAGTTCAGTTTAGTGGAACCACAGAGAAGCTAATATGTTATTTTATCCACACTGGTGATTTTTACAGCTCATGTTGATACATTTAGACAAGATTCATGCAGGTTTGGATTAATCCGAGTTTTTGTGAATGAGTCCCAACGACTCATTCATCTCTGAAACGAGCTCTTGTCGCCTCCAGTCAATGAACAGGTTCTTTGTGGGAAACAAAGAAATCCTCTCTGCGTCATCGAAGCGTCACTGGTGTCTTTCCACACTCCATCTGTCCAACTTCCGTCTGCACTTATTTGCCAAATAATCTCATATGAGTACAATTAATTCAACCAAAACATTAAAAGTCCAAATAGAAAAAGAGGAGAATGTCTGATAAAACGTGTTTTTTGGACTGAAGTCATTAAAGTTAAATCATAGATTACAGCTGAATGTGAACACAGATCTTGTACCATTGCAGATCTCTTTGTTAATGAGCTAAACGTCTTATACGTCTTCAGATAATCCTATTTGAAGACCAGCAAGGTCACCAGTTGACTCCTCATAAGCGCAGCAGAGACGTTTTAACAATCAAAGGCTGGGAGCGAAGCATCGAGTGGACGCAGCTTTACAGAAGAAACAAACTGAGCAGGTTGTGTCAGAGGAGATCTACCTCACAGGTCAGTCCTGTTTCCTAAACAAACAAATAAGGTGAATTACTCAACTGTTATTGATGGTTTCTGTGATTGTTTTTTTTTCCAGGTTGCGACAAATTCAAATCTTTGGCTCCAACACAAAGCTGTGAGCCGACGCTGCTGACTCTGTCATAAAGCAAGGCACAAGATCAGGTGAACCTCAAGGCATTAAAAACATTGTGGAGATGGAATCCCTCATGTCGCTGGGCGCACCTCTGAAGCAGTTCACCAGCTGCGTGTCCGGCACGAAAACCCCCAAGAGAGGGGCCAAGAGGAGCCACTCGGTCCGCAGATGCAGCCTCACCCGCAGGAAGAGCATCAGCAGGAGGAGAAGCCTTCCCTGCAACAACCAGAAAGTCCCAGACTCCTGGCTCAGAGTGTATCAGGATGACCTGAAGAGGGAAAGGTACAGACATTTAAACAAGTATTCATTTTATCATCAGTGTTCATCAGCAGAGTATAAAAATCCCTTTACTTGTTTAGGATTTTAAGCTTCTGAGACAGTATTTAAAGTGACCAGTTCCTGAGTTTTGGACAGACAGGCGTGGATTAATGTGGATAAGGCTGTTAGTCACATGAATAAGCGGTTTGCCCATGTGCCATGCCTAATGTTCTGCGCTGTTTGCCAAAGGAAACGTCAGCAAGCCATACTAGCCAAGAAGAATGCTGAAAGGACTGTGAGAAAAACCCACTTCAGGAGCCACCACTGCCTTCCACGGGTTAGTGAAGATAAAACAAGCTATTTTTTTTTTGTCTTGTCAATATCTCACAATCCCCTTTGTTACCTGCAGCAAACAACCTCTGCCAGAAAACCAGCTCCAGCCAAGGATGAGTCCTTCTTCGGTGCCTTTCAGGGTCTCAGTCTGGACGGGCTGATGGGGGGCACTGCTGGATCTCCAGGCGTCTCGGCTCCTGCTGCAGGTGGAGGAGATCCGTGCAAAGTCATGTGATGAAGGGACAATTAAATACTTGAGATTTTCTCACAAAGACTTGAAGAGCGATCTGATCTAACGAACGATTATCATTTTGTAACGTGAGCGATGAAATGACTGCTTTATTCTTTTTGCTTCCATTGTCTGACATTTTTGTACTTGAGAAATCTGATTGTATCTGTTTGCACTTTATTCACCAATAAAGCAGTTTGTTATTAAAGGTTAATAGTTCAGATTGATTGTAATCCATAGCAGAAGCTAAAGCCAGTCAAACAATTTTATTTATTAACAGACAATATAAATGGTAAATACAGAGTTTGGTGTTTTTTTATTTAAATACATTTGATATGCTAAATGTTGGTACATGAAATACGAAACTTGCATTCATGCAGTCAGAACAATCGTTTAAACAAGTTGGAAACTGGTGTTTTCTTCACTTTTTGTTTTGAACTCCAAATGAAATCCAGGAAAAAAAATCATGCCACATCTTTAAAATGCCTGCAAAACAAATTTTTACACTCGGCTCTGTAGATCACAGCAAATTAGGCTCATTAAGACCAAGCTTTATTACAAAAAAAAAAAAAGACAAACCTTACATTTCTCAGTTACAACAGTGGAAGATGCGTCACCCTTTCCTGACAGGAAAGGTAACGCCGCTGGCTCCAAATCACAAACAAGTACATTAGAAAATGAAGTACAAAACTATGTTTTTTTTTATTTTCAGGGAAAAGTAACTTGTCATACACATATCCTGGTGACTGACAACACATCTGACTACAAACAAGGTGAGGATACACAAAATGGATTTTTATTTATAATCGACAGTTTAACGGCATCATTCTCTCTGCTCCATCTTAACTTTGGGGGGTTTAAGGAAAGACCTGCTCTTTTTCTCCTTGGTTTTGCCTTTGGACTGAAAGGTCCTCCAACTATCCACACGCCCATCTCTTGATTCCTGCAAAATGTCAAAACATATTTAGTAATTAATGAAACATAATTTTATATTAAAAGAAAAAAAAAAACACTCAAGGAAGATCTCACCTCAAAGTTTTTCTGCCATTCTCTATCTCGCTTTGCCTTTTCCGCAGCTTCAATTTCCTCCTCTCTTGCCCTTTTTCTAGTTTTAAGTAAGAAATTCATGATATTCTTATTAAAATTTATTTCAAATAATGAATTTTGGGCAACAACTGGGTTGTAATTACATGGTTATCTACCTTTCATGCATATCTTTTGCTTCCCTTTCCTTCCTCTTGATTTCAAGTTCTGCAAACAGCTTCATGGTCTGTTTATACACAGCTTGTTTAAACTGCAGGAGAAACAGAAAAATGTCAATTAAGCTGATTAAAAACAATACAATCTTGACTGAATTTTTGACAACTTCTTGTTTGTTACAAATGTTAAGAATCATATTAAAATGATTTTTGACACTGATTTGGCTGTTTATTACATTTAAACACCAACTCACTACTTCTGGATCATCCTCCTCCACATCCTGTGACTTCCCATCCTTCTTCAGTTGTTTCTTTTTCTGCTTTACCTGTTTTCAACACAAAATTACCACAACCAGGGGAATTAACTAGCTGATATGATGTCAAGGTTTTCACATACAAAGAAAGCTGCAGCACACTAACCATATGCTCCACATATTCCTTTCCTGCCTGGATGACATCTACAGCTCTCTTCTTCTGCTCCGGTTCCAGCAGAAGTTTGTAAGATTTGTCCACAACTAGAAAATACATATAATAAATTGTGATGATGCAAGAAAAAAGTAACAATCGCAGCTTCGTCAAAAATCTGTTAAATTATACAGGATTTCGATGAGACCGACTTACAAACATTTAATGCCTTTTTTTTGAAAATCTGCAAAATGCACATTAAAACATGAGTTTACCTTCAAAGGCTTTCTGTGCTCTCTCAGGGTCACCTTGATTTTTGTCTGGATGGACTAAAATAGACAGCTAGAAAGTAAATATAAAACAAAATTTAATAAAAGTAAATACAAACATGAATAGCTTACTAGTTAGTACATATTTTTTTCTTACTGCTCGAAATCTTTTCTTCAGTTCATCATCTGTTGCTTCTGGATCAATTTGTAATACCTGAAAATTAATAATTGTTAAAACATATTTATCAGGTACTGTCACAAGAACAATTAATCATAATAATAGGGTTGCTGTAAGTATTATAAATGTGATGTTAAATAGACATTCTAAAATTACATTTATAAAAGATTTAATTGATATAAGTGAAGAAGCAACATTGTTTTCTTCTTTTTAACCTTAAGAAAATAGGTTTTGGAGCAAAACCTACATTTACACTTTTTCTTAATTTCTAATAGAACATATGTGTGTTCATAGGTCTGTCAGCAAAAATTTTTTTTTACAGAAAACCTCAAAGTAATCTTTGGATATACCTCTACAAGTGACACCCTTTTACAATTAATCTGATTCAAAATAACCATCACAGCTAATCCAACGCAGTTGTTTGTTTATACAGCATCAACTCACAACTAAAGTCATGGGTGGGGACTATGACTTGTTTTAATAACTCACCTTTATTTGATTAAGTGAAACAAATTAATGATATTGTATGCTTAAAAACTGGTTTTTATATAACGAAAATGTAAAATAAAAAAGCTTTGAGATTAGCTGTTTATATAATAAAAACAACACAGTATTAGTGGACTTTACTACCTCAAAGGGGTTAAGATTAAAGTATGATGATCCAGGTCTGAGCAGTCTGTCAATCTGCTGCTTCGAGGTTAAAACAGAGTCTCTTTTCTCTATCTGCTTCACCTGTAGGGATATAAAAGACCACGATGGAAACAAATCAAATACGTGTGACACTTTGAGTAAAAAGAACAAGCATAATTGGAAACTGAAAGGTGTGCTGCATCTTTCTTAGCACCTCGTTTAGACTCAAACATGAGCTGATGGGTTCTTATCTTACAATACCCGAAATAATAATGTACATTACGAACTATTTAAGCGATCTGTAGCTATTTTACAGTAGGTTACGGAAGAAGTTTACAAAAGTTTTGCCTAAAAGAAGTTCACAAATAAAACAGCAACCAAACACACGTTAGCATGTTGTCATTAGCTTCAGGCCTCGTATCTAAAATACGAGCGAGCGATTTACTAAATGACTTAAGCAGGTTCACCGTCGCACCTGTGTTATTATAAAGTATAAACTACATCAATTTCTGACAGACCTCCGTGTAAAAGTTTTGAAATAATTCATCCGACACAGTCTGAGAGGATTGCTCTCCTCCGGCGGCCGCCATCTTCGCATAGGTTTACATGTGACGTAAAAAGTCACGTGATCACGCACTGGCGGTGCAAACCATACCTCCATGGTGCAGACCTGTTTAACTTTTCTTTTCAAACGTAGCCGTGTCGCGTGAATACTCCATTGGAAATCATCACACAAATAAATCTGAAACTTTCGGGTGAAGGCTTAATATAAAAACGAAAACACAAATAACATTTCGACACGGCTTTTAGCACAAAGCTAAAACCTCTACTTCGATTAGCTGAACAAAAACAGACCAAAACAAGTCAAGTGCATTAATATGTCACCTATTTAAAATTTTGCTCAATTTTAGCCTTTCACAGTGAACACTGAAAAAATTCACTGGATCATGTCCAAGTAGTTTGGCCTGCAAACCTAATTTCCATCCTCAAACATTTGATTTGTCCTTCGATGACTCCGAGACTAGCCTGGTAAAAAACAGACCCTGTCCTGAAGGGAAACTAGAATTGAGCGGAACTGCGTAGGAAGGCAAGGGCCAGGCTACTCCGAGACTAACTATTTGCAGAAGTTTACAGTGATGCACGGTTGATTTTTTTTTACTGCACTTGTCTGCATCTGATGAAGTGTGCAATGAGACCATTGTTTTCTGTTTCATAATAAACTGTCCACGGTTCAGACTATGCAAAAAGAGACTATCACAAGGTCCACTTGAAAGAGAAATACATTTGCAAAAATCAAGGCATTTATTTGGATAATGCATTACATTCAAAAACTTAGATATTCTCCATGTTCTTGGAATGTCTGGAATGTCTTTGAAGCAGGACGTGGAAGATGAAGCTAGGGTCCACATATCCTCCTTTTCTGCCCTTAATAAAAAAAATAGAAAAAATACACAAATTGTGGTGATTCAGTCATCTCATCCTGTTTTTCTTTATTGTGGTAAAAACAAGCAGTCTTCTAACTGCACTTCTTTCTTACCTCACACTAGCTGATGCAAATCCACTGCCTATGGACTTCAGCGTTGTTCAGTCCTTTTCGAGGCGTTTTGAATCCTGCAGTGGATCTGCTTTGCACCCCTTTGCGACAACTGAATAGATCTGGAACAAAAAAAAAGGAAGAAAAAAAAAATGGCCACGTGCAAAACAAAATCTATTATTCTGTTTCATCATGAACTTCCAACCCAGATTTGAATAACAGATGCTTTTATAATAAAGTTATTTTGATTAAAAACATATATACATATATATATATACATATACATATATACATATATATACATATATATATATACATATACATATATACATATATATACATATATATATACATATACATATATACACATATATATATATACATATATATATATATACATATACATATATATATATACACATATA
>JAUBOC010000149.1:5645089-5655611 GCA_032275365.1 Anablepsoides cearensis | reverse complement strand
TATAAATAAATAAAACTCACTTGCTCTGGGACAGTAAATTTGTGACATCCAACATTTTGGTTTAATTAATAAAAATTAGTTTTTTTCTGAGCATTATTTGATCATAAAGCCTTACCAATCAGTTCTTTCCAATTCTGTGAACTCATTCACTTGGATGTGGGCAGCTCCTTTACTGCCTGGTGACAAGAGGTAACATATGAAAACAGTTCTGACATGAAAATCTGTTTATGGACACTGATGCATGTCAAGCTTTTTTTTGGTCCCTATATCCCAGTTTTACCTGTGAAATAAAGCGGGCCTCATACTGCCATCTGGTGGTATTAAAAACCAAAGACATTTGATTTGAGGTGGGGCCATTGTTTAAAAATCAGCCAATTTCAGAATTACGTTATTCAGATTTCTCACTGAAATGTGCAGAAAATTGAAAAGCATCCTTTGAAGTACAAATAGAATTAAAGATTAAGTCTTTTCCGGCTCTTATTGTGCAGCGAAGGACAGAAAAACAATAGTGCTGCAGTTGTAGAATGCTACCTCTAGTGGCACAAGAGGAAATCCCCAATTCTCCAGCCCGCCATTCCCAGATCATGTGTGCAGACAGCTGAGGGGATTTTTGGTGCAGTGAGCCGAGATTTGGTTCTTATAAAATCTTTAGCCTTTTGGAATTTTGATTCAACTTTAAAAAGTAGCCATTTCACTCCTAAAATTGAATGTGACCTGGTTTGGATGTGTTTTAAATGAGCCCAACATTAAAAAAATTCAGATTCTTCCATCAAATTTCATCAATGGTCTTCAGAGTATGGAAAAAAGGTCAATCACTCTCCTATAACATAATCTTCTTTCACAGGAGTTTATAAGTAAAGATAAAAAAAGAACAAAGTATTATGCTTTTCCAGTGATTACAATGAACTACAGGAGAGGAGACAGTACTCTGTGCAAGGCTAGCTCACCCTTGAGTACCGTTCAGGTGAGTTCCTCAATCTAGTGGTGCCGTCTTTGCTTCTCCACCTAGGCAGGTTGGAATAAGAGGATAGACATATGAAACAAACTAAAAAAAAAAAAAACAAAGACAACAACACAATACCAACACGTTTAAGAACTACTCTATCCTGTTAGGCTCTTCCTTGCTAAGGGTGTGAGAGCACATTTGTAAGAATTTTAACCCTTTGGATGGACAGATCCCAGACGTCCTCAAAAGCAGAGAAAAGATGGTTGAAGCGATGTGCTGATTTTGGAAGCAACAAAATTAAAAAAAGTCAAAACAACTTGGCAAACAAAGAAGAAACCTACTTCAAGTCAAAGGTGTCGCCTGTTTGTGTGCGTTTAAGTTGAAGTAACGTCTCACCATTTTCCAAAATTGTTCGTCATTAAAATTTGTGTGGCCGAAACTAAAAATATCCCAGACAAACTGCATCTACATGAAATGTTTGTGCCCAAACAATATAGTGAGTTAAAAATAAGCAAAAAAAAAAAAAAAAAATTCTGTAAGTTTAAGCATCGCTAAATCTTGCAAGAGTAAATAAAGTTTATTGTTGTCATAATTAGCTACTGTGTTTTATTGAAAATAGGCTTAGATTCACTGAATAGCTCTACTAAGAAATGGGAACAATCTTGGGGAATGGTGAGTAGTCACCTTAATAGTATGCTTTTTTTATTATGGGAGGTTTTGATCATGGCAGTTTGAGCACACACTGAAGAATAAAGGGTTAAAATCCAGTTTGAGCACTTTATCATCCATATTTGGCTCTCCTGTCCCATTTTCTGTGCAATTTCAGTCTTTTGCTGTTTTCCTTTGAGGGAAAATTTTGGCTTGGGGGTGAAAAAGATGAGAGAATTGAGGTTATGAATCAAATCGAGTGAAGGACAACACTGAATTTGAGTATTGGACAGTTGACTGATGCTCAGCTGAGTTTTATTGAAACTTAACAAACGTAAAAGTTATAAATACAAATAACATCAGAGAACAAACTGCTATGGCTCTTAAGGTAAGCCAAACCAAATTCTACTGGGCAGGTTTAATGAAAACAAGGAAGTTATAGTATCAGGTTAAAAAAACAATTTGTCTAACTCTAGAAATGCTAGGCATACACTTTGAACATTACAAAACTTTGATTTTATTCCTTCTTGTGGATTCTTTTCTCCACCATTGCAAAAGAAAATGAAGTATGAAGCTCTAACCATATGCATTTATTTACAAGCAAGTTCCTAAGCAACTACAAGAAACCACAAATTAAGGGAGTACAATAAAGGGAGGGGAAAATGGAGACATGGACAAAAAAAAAAATTCTGCAAGGCTATACGCACTATCTGATGTCCTCTCAAATTTATGAAACTCAATGTCCACTTTTTCTTTTCTTTTAGTAAATGTTCGTTGACTTTAAAATAACCAGGAACAAAAAGTAACAATAAAAGTGTTTTGTATTTTTATTTAAACACATGTCCAAATGTAACTGTAGGAGGAAGAAATGATTCACCACAACAGTTACGGTCATTTCTTCAGCCAAAAGGATTTCCAGCCAATCATCTTGAGCCAATTCTGCAGTCTGTCCATTTTTTTCTGGGATACATACAGATTTTTTTTTTTTTTTCACAAGAGATGAAGAATAAGAAGAATAAAAAGTCAATCAAAAAATTGTGGCCAATCTGATGTTTTTTTTTTTCTTTATATTGTTTTCCACTTTTTTATGTTGCCAAATACCTTTTGGTGCATCTACTTCCACTGTTGACCATAAGAATCCTGTGAAAACTCCATGGTGTCATTACTGTAACCATAGTTACCGGAATAGTCGGCCCCTTGCTGCAGAGGCTGCTGGGCGATGGGCTGGGACCCCCAGTTCTGTTGGTTGTTGGTCTGGCGGCGCTTGGAGTCTGGCTGGTTAAAGACGTC
This sequence comes from Anablepsoides cearensis, assembly GCA_032275365.1. Taxonomy (NCBI): domain Eukaryota; kingdom Metazoa; phylum Chordata; class Actinopteri; order Cyprinodontiformes; family Rivulidae; genus Anablepsoides; species Anablepsoides cearensis. The sequence goes on along the minus strand of JAUBOC010000149.1, from coordinate 5,652,727 downwards.
TGCCTTCCTCTTTCCACCGACGTTCCCCCCGCGATTGCCCCTGGCACCGCGGGGACCACGCCCCCTCTGAGGCTGGAAAGGGGTTCCCCTGCCTCCTCGAGCCCCCCGCGGACCACCAAGGGGGGGCCCTCTTTGGGCGAAGCCACCCCGGCCTCGTGATGGCGGAGCCCCGCGTGACCTAGGTGGCGGAGGCCCACCCCTACTGGGGCGAGTGCCCCGGCTCCTCATGCTGTACACGTCTTCGTAGCCGTAGTAAGGGTCCTCATAGCCACCACGGTAGTCATGATAGTCGTAGCCATAATAATCATCATAGTAATCCTCGTAACCATAGTAATCAGGTGGATAGGCATAGCCCCCTCGCCCACCACGACCCCTTCCTCGGCCTGGTGGTGGCATGCGAGGAGGTGGGTAATAGTAGTAATCGTCATACCTGCAGAGAAGAGAATTATGCATTTGATGCTTTACATGGAAATCAGTCGGACAGCTGAGCAGTTACTGGCTCTGTTTGACTCACCCGCCACCTCTGGTGGTCTGCCGAGCTGCTTGGCGCTCTTTCCTTTTCTTGTCTGGGGGCTTTGCCAAAACAATCTCAATTTCCTCTCCTCCAAGCTCCTTTCCATTCATCTCATCCATGGCCTGACAGTGAAGCATGATTCATTACCTCAATTACAAAACGTTATCACCAAAAAAAAAAAAAAAGAAGTGCCTTGACATCACAAAAACCCACCTTTACAGCAGCATCTCTATCTTCAAAATGAACAAAAGCGTAGTCTTTCAACTTTTTCACTCGTTCCAGCTTCCCAAACTGAGAAAAGGTCTTCTCAAGAAGCTCTTCAGTCACAGCTGTAGCCAGCTTCCTTACAAAAAGCACCTTTACCTTTAATAACAGAGAGAACAGATGTTACAAACGAGTTGGGTTTAATTGTGTGTTTTGTTTAAATAGATATTAATCACTAACTTTGGCCATGACTTCTGGGTCTGGTTCAGCAACAGGGTCAGCCCACTCCACTGTGACAGGGTTCCCCCAAACTTTAACCTTCCCACTCATCAGGCGGCGCCGGGCCTGCGCTGCAGACTTGTGGTCCTCATACTCAAGGAAACAAAAACCACGGTTCTTCTTCTTGTCATCTGGCTGGTGATACAATATCACGTCTTGCAGACCCTCTGTAAGATAAAACGGCAACACTGAAGTAAAATACCAGCTCTGTTAAAAACAATCCAGCCGTTAATTTGCACTTGAAACAAACCTGTCACTTTGCCAAAGTCTTCCAGTATACTTTCTCTTGTCTTGTTCTTTGGAATTGACCCAACAAATAAGCGATTGTTTGCAACAGATATACAAACCCCCAAGTACTTGCCAGGGCGAATTTCATGGTTATCACACTGAAAACACAACAGAAATGTTAAAAGAGAACAAGCCAAAATTTTAACGTATTGCATCACGAAACTGTAGAGTTAGTTTTACAAAAGGAAAAAGAAATAAAGTCACATATTGATTATATGATTGTCATAAAACACAAACAAGACTATGCAATAATGTTATGACTTGCAATGTGACGTATAAGGCCTACTCACAAGCTTCACAGCCTTTTGTGCATCGTCCTTATTGCAGTATGTGATGAAAGCGTAACCTCTGTTTTGACCAGACAAAGGGTCCATCATTAACCTGAGGTCCCAGATAGGTCCAGCGGACTCAAAGAGAGGCACAAGCTCATCTTCATACAAATCCCTTGGGATTTTTCCTACAAACACCTAAATGAAACAGAAGAAAAAACCTTTTTGAGTTTATTTTTTTGTCACGCACTGCTTAGCATACAGGTCAAATTAAAAAGAAAAAAATGAGGCAGGTCCTTTGGACGGGTTCTTCTTTAATGAAACGTAACCATAACCTACTTAATTTTTTCTTTTTGATTTTTCTACCTGGATTACCGAGATGCATCAGGACATACAGGTTTGTAAATCTGCTTTATAACTGAATACACTTAAAAACAACCACTTTAAAAATAACACCTACCTCAGTCCCGATCCCTGGTTGTGAGCCTGTGTATATGCTCTCGGGTGGGGGGCCGCCATATTTACGCTGGCCTGTAGTCACATCCAGAGTGTATCCTGTCCTATCCAACAAAGCCTAAAAAACACATGAATAAAATAACTAAATTACATCTGCAGAGCCTAGTATGAATTCCCAATACATGCCTGAAAATGAGAGTTTACCTTGATTTTTGACTCATCTGGGCCCTTGGTAGATTCTTGCACCTTGTTGCCTTGTTTTTCTCTCTGTCTGTATGTCTTCATGACTCCACAAAGGAATGCACTTTTATTCTTTGACAAAGAAAAGAAGATATAGTAGGCACAACATTCTTCAGTAGCATTGAATTCAGCTAAAAAAAGAAAAATACCTGCACATGAGATAGGTCACTCTCTTTGAACTGCTGCAGCACGGTAAGCGCTCCCTCTTCATTAAACTCTCGAAGAGCATCAATCGCCCTCTCATCCAGATCAACATAGGCCACCAAACCTGCAAGAAAGAGACAGTACAGTGAAACAACTACAACAAATTGTTCTTCCTTTCGGAGAAGACTTGTGGGAATAATTATTGCTTACCTGTCTGGAAGATGTTATCTAGACTTTCAGCCACTTTTTGAGGCAGCCCAGCATCAATGAGCGTTTGGTAGTTTTCTGTGTGCGTTACTGAGACATCCATGGGCTCTTCTTCCTCCTTTACCGGAGCAGAACTCCCATTCACCTCAGCAGCAGCCATTCTTCTGAAACACAACAATCAAGAAAGTAAAAAAATATATATATATATATTTATATGCATATACTTTGCAGACGTATTTCCCTCCAGTTTGAAACTGACAGATAAGATTCCTAACACTAGCTTGCATTTTAATTTGTAACAATACCAATCTATTGCAAACTTAAAAATGTTGGTCAAAACGTTGTTGGTTATTATCATATTTTGATTACATTAAGAAGCACTTAAATATGCGGGCGTCTCTAAGGGTAAAACATAGGTTACATATACTGTTTAATAATAAATTACGGGGTATTTTGTCTCTGTAAAAAATGTAATTTAAGCCGGTTTTCTTTCAATAGAAATTCACCGACACTTACAGTCCCGCCCCCTTCACATGCAGCCTGCTAACTCGCCAGACTATGAATACGTTTTACTTCTAAAAATTTTAATAAGCACCTGCTTTTGCTAGAGAAGTAAAATGTCTTACTAATTCAAACACGATATTAGTTACCATTTCAGAGCCAAAACACGTAAAAACTATATTTGGGGTTCTGGAGAAAACAGCGTTAATAGTTAGCTTTGATGCTAACAGTCGAAGCCTTATTTGTAGGCCTCGTGCCGACAAACACATTTCACGTATAAAACGCACAAAAGGTCCAAACAAATAGTTAGCGAGACTCACCAGTAAGATTCAGGAAACAAACCGCAGTGTTTTTTATGGCGTGCAATTATTAGTTTGATGTGCGTACGAGAAAAGCCTACAAAGAAGAATGTTTATACAAGACCACGAGACAATTTTTTCCAGACGACCAGCGGTCTTGTCGTCGGCTCGCCCCGAACAACGCAACCGCGCACGAAACATCGCGAGAACTGCACGGGAATTTGGTGAAGGGCAATGGGTACGTACATTACGTTATAAATCTATAGATTTACGTGGGATTTACTCGAGGAACTTAATCAAATCACGAGAAATCAGCCATTGAAGTATAATTTAATCAGCCCCGACGCTGAATAATCTCAGACTATCTTTACGGCATTGTTCTTTTTATGACTTGTGTTTTTCCATTAGTCCAAATGTTTAAAAGTTTTCGTAGTTTTGATGCCTTCATGCAAGTTTTACTTTGAAAATTATGTTTACAGAAGAAAAAAGGCGTTTTCTTGCCTCTGAAGCATAAAAAAAACAGCTGGATATTGGTCTTAAGATATCAGTTCTGGCCCATTTTCTCTAATCCAAAAGACTTTTGGTTAATAAACACTTTCTGCAATTACATTAACAAGATGGGAACAGGTCAGTTGTGTGTTCAAAAGATCCAGTAAGAATGAATAGTTAATTCCCAGCTATGATGCTGTGCAGTTCAGGGGATGAAAATGAATAAACACCAGCCAGTTTCACAATGCTGGAAGAGAAATCACTTTATTGTTTCAACACCATAAAGAGATCTATAATCTTGACTTTTAAGACCTGCTTTGACAAGCTTAAAAAAAGAGAGAGAATTAAGGCCTTGTTTACAAGTGGTTCCACTCAGGAAATAAATGACACGAGGCTTCTCTGCCTCAGTCATCATGCGAGAGCTTTCTGATTTTGCCCTTGTGGCGGTCGATCTCCTTCTGTAGGCGCTCAATCTCCTTTTTGTGGTGATCGATCTCTTCTGTGTGGTGCTTCCTCAGCGCCTCCAGCTGTTCCCTCTCCTTTTGCCTGCAATCGAAAACAAAAAGAGTAAAAAAAAAAAAAAAAAAAAAAAAAAAAAACACAGGCATGCAGGTTTTAGGTTTCATGGCCCACTTCTCACCTGAAGTACCGCGCCTCTTCCGCTGCTTCTCGCGTTCCGAACCCACCGCCTGCTGACCTCACGTAGCCTCCTCCACCGCCACCTTTTCCTGCACCCTTTCCCAACTCGCCAAGCTGGAATACACAGAGAGAACGTTTACATTTATTACCAATTCCATAATGAGACTGAAAATGTGCAGCTATCATTCTTTGATCTGTAAAACTAATACAGCTAAAAAGTGTTTAAGCTTTTTTTACTTGCTGGTAAATAAACTATGCATGAACACAAAATATACTTATGAATTATTAGTGACGACTTAAGGTATATGTAGCGGTTATTAAAATAAATGAAATTTTTTTAATCTAATGAAAAGGCAAATAAATAATAAAAGTCTCATTTTACTTGAATAAAAAAGACAAATGAGTTTTCTTATTTTTTTATACCAATAAAACGTTTTAAAAGGACAAAGAAAAATAACCCATCGTTGCAAAGAATGGCTCACACCCGATGATGTTAATGATGCAATTTTTGTTTTAGAAAATCCTAATACCAACTAACATTTATTAATGAGTGCAATGTTCATGCTTTTTGGTTATGCATTTCACATTTAATCATTTCAAACCCCAGGTTTTCAGAATCCTGAGTGCCATGTAAAACAAAACTATTTTACTGCTGCATGTCAACACTTCATCTAAGAATCCTCGTGGTATTTGAAGGCAAATATCATAGTGGCAGGCTTCAGATTTTAATATGAAATATTAAACCTAAATCAAACCTAAATACGTGGTGTTTTTTGTGTGTATGTCACTAGTAAGAATCTATCAATAAAAACACTTCCTGACCACAACCCAATTGTTCAGGCAATTCACCTCAACTCCACTTTGCACTCTTATAACAGTGGCTTACGGTCAAAGTTCAGTTTAATTGCCATATAAACTTAAATAGTCTCTAACAAACACAGATTTATGTTTTGTTCACATGTAGTATCTTTTAAACCAAATTAGCCGAGAAATTTAGAGTGCTGATTTACTGTGATAATTACGGTAAAGGCCACCTCCACCCAACACTCTTTGCTTTTAAAGCAGAGACAAAGCGATCAAATTCTGCCCATTACTTTGCCAAACTTTTGAATATATGAAATGTCTAAGAAAGACTTGCAAATCTGAGTAAATACAGCTGGAAGCGCTGAAACTGAACGATCATCCCTCCCTTAAATGAATGGCTATTGATCCAGTGTGTGTTGGGGGAGGGGCTGGTGCAATGTGTGTCAAAGGTAGGGGGTTGAATTGAAGCCATACACACAAATAAAAACAAATACAATTTCGTTTCCAAAATACATACCGTGCAGACTGCCCAAGTTTAAACATAGTACCTGAAACCTTGAATAAAACATCAAGTAAAATAGCAATAAAAACACTATCCACCTCAAACGAGACATATTTTATTTAAATTCAATATTAACCAATTTAACTTTGCATATCAGGAAACAAATATAAGTTAATCAATGAATATTATACTGTCAAAAACTTCATTTTTTGGAAAGTTTCTTTTGAAAAAGCAGCCTTTTTATTTAAAATCATAAGCAATATGTTTAATTGATTTCCTAATTTAACTTGTTTGTAAGTGTGACTGTATAAATGAGCGTTTTGTAACAAGTAATAAGTTTCATACTGCCATACAACACTTTTATTTGTCTGATTTCAATCGTGCACGTCTGGGCAAAACTCAAAGCTAAATGCTAACATAAAAAAACTCCCTAAACCTCCCAGTTTACCTGATCAGATGACATCCTGATCTGAGAGACGATGCACCTCCTCAGGTTTCCTGCCAGAAAAACTCTCGCCATGTCCCGTCCGATGTTACAAAAAGTAACGAAACAAATGGAAAACTTGCAAATGTCTCTTGTAGTCCAACAACTGTGCGTCAAAAAGCGGAAATTTGAAGAGTCTGTACTAGGGGCGGGGCGATGTAGGCTCACATGCAGGCTCGGTGCTGCCACCGCCTGGTGAGGAGAAGAACTGCACCTGTCATGTAGGCAGTTCAATAAGCTGATTACAGTTTTTATACATTTTTGTTTAAACACTTTGCACTATTTTTGTGGTTTAAATTTTTTTTATCACAATAAACGTCTTAAATATAATTTGATGACAAAAAAAAAAAAAACACCAAAGGCATTTAAGTAAGTGTTTGAACTCATGCATACAAAATGTAAATGTAAAATGTAAAACTATGTCACCTATAGATGTTTAAGTACAATGCTGCATTTCCATACAGTTATCAGTTATTGTGCACAAAAGGAAACATTTTGGTAGTTATTAAAAATGACAAACTCATGCACTCAGACTCATCTGCTATCAAAGTGATTGCATAAGCAGTGCATCTTGTTTATGGTTACATATTCTTTTGTTTCCCAAACAAAATTAGGTAACTTTGACATGTTGCTTTTAGTTTTAATCATCAAAAAATGACATTAACGAAAGCTTTCACCTTTTCAACCAATGTTTCTGGTTCAGGAACATTTGGTGTTTTAAAACTACTCTTATTTTTTATGCAGATGGATGTGTTTTGTTATTGATGACAGATTCGCACCTCTGTCTGATGCAGTTGTACTGACGTTTGAAGCAATACAAATTATTTACAGAGGCTGCTCTGATCTCTCAAGCATTGAATGAGGGGCGTTCAGCAACACAAAGGGAGGCTTTGCACTGTGAAGATCGGAGGTGGGTGTTCAGTACAGATGAGTCATGTTGGAGTTCCATTGATGAAGAGCACCCCCTCTGAAAGCCTGACAAAGCTCCGTCCCTGCACAGCACTGCATGAGCTCATCCCTGATGAGCCCATCTGAATCCTGCACAGGTGAGGGTCAACGAGTGAGCGTTGGCGTGGGGCTTCTGATGACGTGCTGAATTGTGTCAAGCTATTAAGTCCAGCAATGATGAGGAAGAGTTTGCTGCTTCACTGATCTGCATCCAGAGAGGAGAAACTAAACAATTGGAACAACGTAAAGAAAATATATTTATTATTTTCTTCAATAGGATAAGCTAAATATTTAGGGTTGAACGACTTCAGATTTTTTATGGTCGATGTCAACATGATAAAAGTCGAGTCGACTGCGACTAGTCGATATGA
>JAUBOC010000149.1:5599291-5639254 GCA_032275365.1 Anablepsoides cearensis | reverse complement strand
GCTTTAGAGTATACAAACTAATAACAAAAACAACAGGTCTTAGACACTATGAGTGTATAACAGTGTGGAAACTTTGTCTGGGTTTTTTTTTCACACAGTGAAGTAAAGACTTTTTCTGGACTGAGGGAGCTGAAAGTGAAAACATCCTGGCCTTGAGGGCCTTGGCGAGAACTGGGAAACATGGGAACACAGTTTAGACAGAGTACTCCAGTCTCTCCTAAAGAGAGCAAAGGAGACTGACCCAGGTCAAAGGTCAGCCAGTATAGAGGGGTTTACCTACACAGGTGTGTTGGAGCAGGGAAAATATAAAACATGTAGGGCTGCAGCCTTCAAGGACCAGGATTAACCGTCCCTGGTTTAAAAGATCCATGATGGTTAGTTTATTTAGGAGGCTTGTATAAAAGCATTAAAAGTAAAAGTATTGAATAAAAGTCAGTGGTCAGAATGTCCAAAATGACATTTATTGTGAGGTGACCTCCCAAAAAACTTTTTTCTAAAAGCCATAATGATTATAATGTTATATTAAAATGTTAATATTGAGAAATTTAGGATAGGCGATCTGTTACAGCTGCATATCTCTGCCATGGTCACCTTCATATGTCTGATATGTCCTGCTGGAGTGTGGCGTGATTTGTGTCATACCTGTGTGATGGGTCATACAAACCAATAGAGTGTCAGAATAGTACATATTTACACTTCCAATCCAATTGCAAATAAATTTACTGTATCCAGGAGGCATAATTTATATGTTATTATTTTACAAAACAAACCAGAATGAAAAGAAACCAAAATAAAATGGGAGTATCAACTTTCTGTTTCTTACATTTTTTAAACTGTAAGGAGTAACAGATAACTGCATGAAAATGTAAGAGCTAGAAGTAAAAAGTTAGCTGAAAATATATTACTCTAGTAAAGTATAGGTAACTGAACTTTCTTTGTAAGTAAAGTAATGAAGTATTTTTACGTTGTTATACTTTACAACTCTGGTATTTATTAGCAATGTCTCTCAGGAGGCAGACCTAAAGCACACAGGACTTCAGTGGTCCCATCAGAGGTTCTGTAAAAGATGGAGACCAGTTATCACTTCCTGTTTAACCGAATAAAATGATTCAGTTCTATTCCTAAAACAGGCTGCAATCAACAGATCTTTAAAAAGGACGGCTATAATTCTGAGACAATATAAAACAAAACAAGTTCCAGACTTTACATTCAGCTTTCAGAGGATTGCGTCAACTTCTGAAAATAAAAAGTAACATGTGGGTTCAGCTGACACATGGCAAGAAATTATATATGTCTCTTTTAGTCCTTTGAGGGTTTTTACCTTATTTTCAACTTCCTGCTCTGACTATCCATGCCATAAAATGTCACTTTCCATCGCATGACTAATAATACCCAAGATTGTCATTAGTCTCCATCAGTCCAGTCGGCACATGGGGTTCAGTAAAGCATGTGAGCGAAGCCACAGATCCCAGGAAACCACTCTGGAGAAAGCGTTGGCATTTGGTTATGACGCACATGCACAGTTGTAACCCACCTCGTCTGGCTGCTTGCCATTTAGATGTAAAGCATCCGTATAAGAGGGAGGCCTATTTCTCATCACACCTCGCTTTTTTATATTTTATTTCTTCTAATCAGAGGAAGTGAGAAGAAAATGATAAGGTGGGACAGATACGGAGCGTGTATGTATAAATAGTTTTTCAGATCGTTATTAAAAAGGTCCACTTCTCGCTCCTTTTCTCATAATAACGTCTGCTTCCTGTTGCTGATTCCGCGAGTCTTCTGTGATTGCCTTGAACATGCAGAAAGTTTCTGCTCTCAGAAACTCATAAACCAGCAGCCGGAGCAGCTTCAAGTCTGTTTTTTAAAGCTTTGTTTCACACAGATTTGTGACAAACCAAAAAGTAACGAAGCAATGAAACCATCCTTAAACAAAAACTAAACTCTAAATCCCACATCTCTGTTTTATCTCTTCAAGTCTCTCTTTGGGAGTGTGAAAAGCTTCTCCTTATTTCCCACCTTGATCATTAAGCATCTGGTGTTTCCGTGGCAACGGCGCTGAATTAAGAGGCAGCTTTAATCTCACTGTTATCCAGCAAGGTGCTAATTGAAACTGGATTTCACGCTGTGCGGGGGGGCTGAGCTGGGAATTATAGGTTGTGTTTCTTTAAGATTGATGTTAGATGAGCTCCTTTTCCCGCTTTTTTTAAAGAACACAAAAAAAATTATGGGTATAACACATACAATTTTTGTGAATTTAGATTAAATCTGGCTGATTAGATGAGAGAAGCTGTGTCTTTATGAGATATATTTATCACCCGACACTGAAAAGTGAAGGTGGATGATTATGTTTTTTCCTTCTATTTTAGGAAACACTGAACAAATTTGATTAAAATGTGAAAAAAAAATGTCTGTACACCTATTTAACTTTTAGAGTCAGTCCAAATCAAGATGGCTGCCACAGCTAAGTGACCTCAGCCAACATAAAAATGACCACAACTCAATTTAACAGATCTTTAGGTGGAGTGTGTGAGTCTCTGTCATGAGCTCACCAGAAAAAATTCACATCCTTAATGATAAAAAAAAGACAAAAGCTCAAAATATACAATTTTTATTAGCCACACATTGCATCACAGGAATATAAGATTTATTTCACAAAGTATTGTGACAGAACTGTTATAAGGTCTGGACAACTACAATTTGACGGTCTTTGTTCTCTTCTGGTTCTGGGTCAGACTCTGGTTTCAACATGTAAATCTGGATGGACAAATTTTCCTTTGTTCACATCTTTTAATTCATTTGTAAATAAAAACTTTCTGCGCAGCTATATAATCGTAAACCCCTCTATCAAACTAGAATAAATTGCTCTGGAAGCTGGAGGGGGGCAGGTTTTGAAGTGCCTTGATTTAAAGAGACAGCCTCAAAACGAACTGATCTTTGACACACCTCAGAAAAGGGGAGGGGCTTGTGGAACTCAGACCAAAGCATTGCAGTTCCACTTTAACACTGGTAAAAATGCTCTCATTAACATAATAACTGCTCAATCCTGCTCAAGCAAACAAAAACATTGATAAAAATAAGGTGTGGAAGGTTAGAAGGTGAGAACAACTCAAAATTAAAAAGTGAGCAACTCTGATGTGTCAAAAATATCAAACCTTCGGTGTTTCAAAAAAAAAAATTGTGAGTTTTGACCATGCAGCATTCCTTCAAGGTGTATTTGCATTTATTTTTATATATGTCACTAGCCTTTATTTTATAAGGTTGATATTATTTTCCACTACAAATCAGAATGTAGACATAAATTATTTATAAGCAAATACAGCATGAGCCTTTTAAACTCAAGCCTGTTCTTTTCTTCACTGATTGCAACATTCAGCTGCTCATGATATGAAAGAAATAAAAATGAGGGGCCGCGGCACACAGAGGCTGTAAAAAAAAAGTTCTCCCCAGCATTAGTTCCCCGAATCATCACCATCATCACCATCATCATCATCGTCATTAGCAGGCTGCACAGATATTCACAGCGATGGGTTGTGCTGAGAGAATAAATTAGCACGAAATGTTCAAAAAGGACTAAAAAAAAATGGTGCATTTCGTGTGATGCAGCAGCAAACACCAGTGAAGGGGGGAGAAAAAAAAGCACCATTTGCGCTGCGGCTGGCCTGCTCTCCAGGTGACCTCAGAAAATGAGCAGCGCTGCACAAATGGATCATGTTAATCTCTTTTTTTTTTCTTTTTTTTTCCCCTCTCGCCTGTGCCTTGCAGCTTAATTATGGCGCACCGGTCGAATTAAAACAAAGAACAAGAACTGATTGGGGAGAGATTAAAAAAGCAGGGAGGCAGCACTGAAGATGAAACATGGGCACAGCTAAATTTATAATGTTTCCTATTTTTAAATACGATCCTGTCAAATGTTGTTTTCTCATTATTGAACTTCACATCTTTTTTTTTTCTTGGTAATGATTTGCCTCCCTTAAAAGGATGGAAATGGGACACTTTTATCATCTTAGAAGATTAGTTTTCTGTGAACCTGCAAATCACATCTATATTTAGGGAGTGAACCGTTTGCCTGAGGCTTTAATGTTAAGTTTCAAAATGAAGTCTTTGCTTCTTCAAACTGCTGCATTTTCTGTTCGTTTGACACCTATTTTATTTATAGATGCTGCTTCTTTATTGCGTTAGAAATCAGAGTCAACCTGATTTTAAAAAAGAAGCTGCTCTGTTGAATCTCGCAAAACACAAAAAAATGATCAGAAACATTTTCATAAGTAATATAGATTTGTTTTATTTAAAAGAAGTCACATTCATTTTTGTGCTGTGAAAACTGTACATTTACACGGGTAAAACAGAACATAGAAAACAATGTCTGGACGTGAAAATACAATCGGGTGTTCGATACGAGTAACTCAGGTTCAGGAAAGAGGAAGTTGACACGGATGGGGGAGTTGGCTGGTAGAATGTTGAGTTACGGTAACACGCTGTTACAGAAGACATGAGGATCTATTACCCATCGCAATACAGCTGAGAGTAATAACAGATATCCTGAAGCACATATAGGAGATATCATATCATTCACTCAATAAGTTTGTAGTAGAAGTACAATAATCTACTGCTCACAGAGAGCTCCAAATATGGAGTCTTTGTGTGAAAAAAATCTCTAAAACCAATAAATTCTTTTGATTTTCTAATACAGAGTCGTACAATATTCTCATAAAGCATCTATGTGCTCTGTAAATATATGGAAGATGGTATAAAAGTTTTGAAATATCGGTAGGAAAAAACTCTGCCTAAATCATAATATCAGTCTTGCTTGAGCATCAAGCGCCCATCATATTGCACTATTTCACACTGATGGCTGAAAACACAAAATGTGTTGAAGTTCTAGTGTTTTTTTTTTTCTTTTTAAATCTCTCCGAGGACCCGGATCAGTGCCGGGAGCCTCTGCTCAGTCCAAGAGTCCTGCAAGGCTGAGAAACACAAAGGGGCGATGATGAAACGGCCAGTAAATCCACATGTACGACATGGAAGAGCCTGCACCTCGTGCCAGTTCCAGCCAGCGGTTTACCCAGGGTGCACTGCTCCTTCCTGCGTTAGAGTCTGTGTTCCATCCTGGTGCTGGTGTTTTGGTATCAAAGCTGAATACTGTCGAAAACCAGGTTAGCTAACCGCTACCTCCATCACCACTCCGCATGTTTGTCCCGATGCAGTCCATCTGGGCTCACAACACATTACGGATGCGTTGAATCCTTTTAGTTTTTGGAGAACTACGTTGCAGGTAACAGCACGCAAACAATAAACCTTGTGCCTGACAGTAAAGAAAAGATTAAAAAAAAATACAAAACCATAATGGCAATAATTATTAGAATAATAATAATAACCATGATGATAAAAGTGATGAAGCTCGTCCTCCAGAATAGGAGTCTCAGCAAAGACAGTCTTTTCTGCTCTAGAGTGACAATTGCAGATGAAAAGTAAATTTCACAATCTGGCAAAATGAAATAAAACAGATGTGCTAAAAGGAATCCACTGCACAAAAACAAAGCGCCCGTCTACCAAAGTGCACAATACTGGAGAGTAAAACTAGTCCCTTTCCCTTCTTGCCTCGTCTTGTTTTGGAAGGTTAACTTTGGCTGTAAGACAAGCAGCCGAGTGTTCAAGCCGGCCCTCCCCACAAGCAGGGAGGACGCAGTCTTTTATTGTCACTTATTATTTTCTCCAAAGTTGATTTGAAGGAACGAAAGAAGCACAGACATGTCGAGCACATCTTCTGAGACCCGAGCTGTCGGGTTCAGGAAACTCCCTGGTGAAGCATTAATGGAGCCCGGTCCGTGGACGCCGCTGATCGCTCCATTAACCCTCTTGGCCTTCAGAAGCACTCTGATGAGAGTCCACAAGGAGAAGCTACATCCAACATTACATCTGCCCCTTCAACCCCACTCCTCCATCACCCCTTCTCTCCCCGCCTTCTTGCTCAGGCTGAGGTTTTGAAGGTAATGATTCGAGGAGCTACTCTCCACCCCTTTTTTGGCTCCTCTGCTCTATCCATAAAGGATCCCATGCCCAAACCAAAAAAGGTGACTGAGGTGAAACTAGGTGGCTTCTCTAGCCCCCTTCCTCCCCCTCAGACTTCTGTTTGCAGGTCGATAATGTCCTGACCCACCAGGGGGATGGTGGTGCTCGTCTTCTCCCACTCCACAGAGTGCAGCTCCAGAGGCGAGGCGGCTAGGGGCTCCAGGTCTTTACGCACCCATGCTGGGGGCGACTGAGGTATTCCCCGGACTCCTTCCCATGGCCTCTCCATTGGAGCTTGCTGTTTGTCCTGTTGGAATACAAAGAAAAGATGATTTAGTACTGGTGTCTCTCCCGATCCATTTGTGACTGAATAACAAAATGAAGTGAGCTTCATTAAAGATGAATAGAATAATTGAATGACTCTTCCTTGAGGCGTGTCTAATACTGTGTCTTTTTTTTTAAACGAGGACTAAATTCTGAGAGTGTGAGGTCGAATATAAACACTCACGCTGTGGTTTGTTTTGTCACTTCCTCCAGAAGACACACTCCATCTCACAGACTGTAAGAAGGAAGAAAATACATTTTTATTCAAATGACCTGAAGGTACCAACATTCACAGCTCAATAAACTGTTGAACCTTTTTTTAATGGTCATTTTTACTTTGTATAATTGTTTTTATAGAACTATTGCCTCTGTGTTTCTTTTTTTATTACTGTCATGTTTTATGTAGCATCTCTTGAGAATGAATGTAGGTGGAAGCAGGTGATGAACACATGACAGATTGTTACCTTGCTGTCAGAAGCAGGAGACTCTCTGTCTTTCTCAGCGTGATGCATCTTCCTGTTAAGGTCCTGGAACATGTTCTGGTGGCGTTTCTTGGTGTGCATGATTTTCTATAGAAGGCAGAAAAGCATGCTTAAGTTTAGTGCTGGCTGGAGATGCATGAAAAACGCGTCACAGTTTGGTTTTATCATTTTCATAAAGACTGAGGCAACAATATTCACCTCAAAGTCCAGCTCTGCGTAACGAGACTTTTGTCGCTGCAAATATAAAAGAGACAGAAAAGATTTAGATTTAGATTCATTGAAACATTTAGGAGGAATAATTAATGCTAAGTGCATCTCTTCTTACCTCCAAGGAGCTCATGGACAGAGTGGAGATGGTCTCACTCTTGGACATCATGGAGTTCATGGACTCGAACGTGTTCTCCAAGCTGCTGTGGGTGATGTGAGACTCGCTGGACATGTTGTGGATGTTCTGGATGGGCGAGTCTCTCTCCGAGTACGACACGCTGACCTGGTCGGGGGGGATGGACGACATGCCGAAGGCGGCCTGGGGCTCGGCGAAGGGCCCGCCGAGGTGCATGAGTCTGGCCTGGGGCAGCTGGTCCACGCTGATGTTGTACTTGGTCGGGTCGTCTTTGGGCTTGGACCTCAGGGTGGACGTGGTGTTGGGCAGGACCACGTAGCCGCTGCCGTCGGAGAGGCTGCCCTCGGCCTGAGCCAGGGCCAGGTCCGCGTCCAGCTGCTGGAAGAGCTCCCCCTCGCAGACGTACACGGGTTTCCCGCAAGACGGGTCGACTCCTCCCGCCAGCCGGCTTTTCTCTCTCTTCAGGGTCAAAGTGTGGCTGGAGTACTCAGGCACCGCCTGCATGTGGCTGCCCTTGGATGGCAGGGTGTGGAAGTTGGAGCCCATGGGAAGGGGCAGCTGAGGAGGAGGCATCTTTTCTTCAGATGAGCTCTTCATTCCTTTAAAAAAACAGTTAAAAAAGAGTTAAAACAATAAAGGAACCATGTCTCTTTAAAAAGCTATCAATAAATGTATGCTGTTTTATGTGCAAGGCTTACATAAATTGAAATGCAAATTAAATAAGAATGGTTAGAGGCAAGAGGTATGTAAAAGGGGCTTACCTTGTCTGCTTGAGTCTCCATCCTTTTCATTATCAGGCTGCAGATAAAGGAACAAAAACATTCCATTAGGCCCTAATGCATGCATATATCCATTTAGGAATAAATACAAGAAGCACTCAAGACATTAAAAAGGCAATCAGCCAAAAAAATTTACCATATGCTGGGGGTGACCATGGTGAAGAGAACTGCCAGAGTCTCCATTTCCATCGTCCTTGCGGTCCACGACTCTGCACTTCACAGCCTCCTGAACCTAATAGACACAGATAATTCAGGAGGTTAACCGTGTTCTGGTTCGAGCAATCTGAACCACCCTTTTTTAAACTTCTCACGCCGTCAATGGAATATTTACCTCTCTGCGCAGGATGCAGTGCACCATGACGATGATGAAACCCTCCAGAGAGTCGAAGACGGCGAAGAGAATCTGAAAGAGGGCGGAGCGGCGGTCTGTGATGGCCAGGACAGCAGACATCCAGGTGAGGGCCAGGAGGGGCAGAACCACGCAGGAGCTCCACAGTGATGCCCTGCAGGATGGAAAAAAAAAATCCATCAGTTAAAACCGCTGTTTGTTCCATTACCTGGCTAAGTGGTCAAAGCAATGATCACCAAGTCTGTAACGACACCGGTGAGGGTGATAAACGTGCAGCGACGATCGATAAGACCTACCCAGCTCTTTCCTTCAGTTTCACATCAGTGATGCCGTCCTTGGATACCAGCTTGTTGAAAACGAGAATACCAATCACCATATTCACCTTTTTCAGGAAGAAAAACACATATTAATGAGAGTCACGATGGGTTTAAAGGCTTTATAAGCTGACAGATTGAGATTGAGTACGAACCAGAACAACAGCTGCAGCAGGACCGACGAAGGAGTAGAGGAGTCCACCCTCAAGGGACAACCAGCAGCTAGAAAAAAAGAGAAGGATTAACATTAGTGCTTGAGTTAGGGGAGAGGATTTCAAATGAAAGAGAAGAAAAATCTGAGGCTGAACTTACTAGTTGACGGTGCCGTATCCTTTAGCTTTGGTGAAACCAACAGAAACGGCCACAACCAGTGCAGGGAGACCTGAGGAGATGAGAAAAATTCACATTAAAACGAGAACTCACAGGGTGAAAAGCAGCGGAGAAAGAGAAAAATGCTGCAAATAAAAAGAAAATGCGTTTGAAATCTCATCTCCCTTACCCCAGCCGAGGCACAGGAAGCGCTTGCGGATGATGCGGTTGCGCAGACGACCAGTGACGGCCATGTAGGACTGCCAAGCTTCGGTCAGCACCCAGCAGAAGGAGGAGAGGAAAAAGAAGTGCAGGAGAGCGGCGACGAGGGTGCACACCACCTGCAAGGTGAAACAAATAGAGAGGTAAGCTGAGGAGTCGTCTTCGTTTCATGAAAAGTACATTTAGGCCTTAGGACAGGGCCTTACCTTGTTGCGAGCCTGAGTTTGTCCAACAAGAATGAGAGCATTGGAGCAAATTATGGAGAGGCAGAAGTTGATGAGGATGACAGATCGCTCGGAGCGAATGTACCTGAAGAGTAAAAAAAAAGAGATGAGTTCAGGGCTGAGCAGAAAGAGGACTGTAACGTTAGAGGCTGATGTTACGGCTTGTAGGGTTACTTACTTCCACACGGAAACATAGATGATGATGAGGAGCAGCAAGGTGAGAGAAGAGACCCCACAGCCAACGATGAGCGTCACGGATGGGAGCAGTGCCTTGTCCATGATCTGCAGAGGGAAGACACGACCAAACATGCCTGTTAGTGATGATTATAAACACACACACGGATGGTCATGCAGAAAACAAACCAGCAAAGAGAATCACACACACCAACGCACACACCGTGAAGAATAAAGCGCCTCTGGATGTGTGCTATCTGGGAAAGCAGACAGCTTCCTAAAGGCAAACAGCTTGATTCAGGCAAGGTGACCTCAAGGTGAACATGTCAAAAAGATTGAATGGCTAACTAAAAAAATGGTCACTGCTTTCCTTTTATATATTTCGGGTAACCAAGAAAATGTTGCTGTTTTCCAGCCATGTTGTGCGTCTTTTTTCATCTTTTTCCCTCCTCCCTGTTTGCAACTTTCCCACTATTTTGATGCATTTGCGGCGAGCAGCAGTTTGCTGTTGATCCCTGGAGGGAGGGGGGGGGGGGGGGGAAGAACAGGTGGGCCATTATCACCTGTGCATTAATCTGCCACCATCAGCCCCTCTGATCTCTGACAGCAGCTTAGCGCCTGCTGTTGCCAGCAGCGGTGACCGGCCCCGTGTTTCAAACGGCCCTGGTGCCGAACTGCAGGTGGATTAAACACGGGAGGGGGGTTGTTTTACCGCCTGTCGTCCCCGCAGCTCGCTCACCCCGCAGGCCAGTGGGTCACTCCTGCAAATCTCAGCTACAGCCTCCCTAACACGGCTATAAACCACCAGCTTTTGTAATCCACGAGTGTGTCACGCCGACTCCTCCAGGCTCTAATGAGGCTTCGGGTTTACTCTAACACCTCTGATCCAGTTGTCAGCACCTCAACGTGTGAGCTGGATGACAATCATTAGGCCTTCCTCATCGAAAAATACTTTAATTATATTCCTAATCATATTTTGAAGAAACGAGCAGATGGAGAACCTGAGATGTGTCTTTGAAAGAAGGTGTAAAATGAACATGTTGAGGGGCTTAAAATAGAAACGTCTTTCATCAGGTTTATAATGGTGCAGAACACTAATATCTTTATAGAATAAAGCTTGAGAAATCTAATTTAAGGTGGCAAATTGGTTTTAGAATCCAAACAGATTTCTGATATAAGAGTGATAAGTTGTTTTTTCATCAGTTTGAGAAGAATCTGGGGTATAACACAGTTGATACAGATGGTTCTGCTCTCTTTCCTCACAGCCTTTGTATCTGGGTCATATCTTGTTCCCTCGGCCTCTCAGTAAAATTTAGATCATTGCTTGGACCTCAATAAGAAACCTGTCCTTGACCAGATCCCATTTTCTTATTCAAAAGAAGTCCCAAAGATTAAAATTAAAAAAAAGTGTGTGGACCTGTTTTTTTTTTTTTTAAATATATATATTTTTATCTTTATATTAACAAGAGTTAAGTGTAAGGATGTGAGCTGATGTTATGTAGCGGGAACGCTAACACACTGCAGCATCTTTAATCTTGCATCTCCTCTCCATTTCTGCCTTTAGAGCTGGAAGACGTTGCTGGAAATGTCCTCAGCCCACATCAAAGGAAAGGATGGAGAGGCAAGCGGGAAGGAAAGAAAAAAAAATAGTGTTGGGAGGAAGCACCAGTGCATGACCAGACGTCTGTCTCTCATTGGTCTGCCTCTGTGGCATTATAAATCCTGAGGCCGAAGAGGAACGAGGAGAAGGAGCAGGCTGGTGGGAGGTGGGAAGGAAGGGGAGGGGGTCATGCATGTAATTGAGTATTCAGAGATATTGGCAGATGGAATGATTGGTTCAGCTGCCTTTTCACTGTTGCAGGAGGTTGAAAGGACTGCGTGTGTCCAGCATTTAACAAATGTAGGAGGCCCTGTTCAGTGACAGCAAGACAAATCAAATCTGGGATGTAAACAACAAGTTGGAACATGAACAAAAAAACATGAATTTAAAATACTGCATTATTATTTATTGCTCAAATTAGAGGAGATAATGAACTAAAATGATCTTATGATTAACAAAAACATACGTTTCATTTAAACTGGCAGGTTTCAGCAGCTGGTCAGGATCGTCCCTTTGTGAGGTTTCAAATGGTGGACTGGGTGTTTTTTTTAACCCTCAGGATCTCAGTTATTAAAAAACATCACAGCAGCCGAGCTGGTGCTACAGATGCGGTTACCATGGCAACTGGACAACCATCCGCTTTCGAGGCTGCACAGCTCCGTAGGGGGAAAATCACATGTTGGTTTTTTTCTTCTATTTTGCGCATAAAACAGAGCGATGACTAATGATTGATTTTGGTAATGAACACACAAGCTTTAACCTTCTAATCTTGCAAAAATAATTCACCTCAAATCATCACAAGACGCATGATCAGAGATATAAACACATGCTCTAGAACATGAGTCATTTACAATTAAATATAGATATTTTTTTGTCAAATTATCATTTTTTTTAAAGAATAAGCTGTTTGTCCAGTTGCAATTAAAGTAGTTAAAGGCTGCCAGATGCTAAATGATGAATCATCTTACAAAAAAAATAGCATGTCGATATGAAACCATCTAATTCGAGGACATAAATCTAATTCCTGCTCATCAACATGTTGCTCGGGTTTTAAGATTCAAGAGGCAGGCTGCAAATCTGC
The DNA here is from genome assembly GCA_032275365.1 of Anablepsoides cearensis. Lineage (NCBI taxonomy): Eukaryota > Metazoa > Chordata > Actinopteri > Cyprinodontiformes > Rivulidae > Anablepsoides > Anablepsoides cearensis. Next base: position 5,627,044 of record JAUBOC010000149.1, on the reverse strand, counting down.
CATCAGCGCGGAGACAAAGGGAGCGCTGCTGCAAAGCTCTCAAAAAAAAACAACATCATGTTCTCACTGCACCGCATTCACACGCAGGAAACATTCAACGGGTAAAAACACACACACACACACACAAAAAAAAAAATCATGGTGTGAGGGGGTAAGAGGACTTACCGAGTCGAAGTTGACGCGGGCTAAAATGGCGAAGGTGGAGAGGCTGTCACACACGCATTTGGTTCTGAATGAATCAACGGGCACCGCTCTGCAGCTCTGAGCAGACCAAGACCCAAGAAGAGAGGAACTGCACAGGGAAGGAGAGAGGGGGGGAGGAGGAGGAGGAGGAGAGGCAGCGGAGAGTTAGGAGAGGAGAGCTGACAAATCTCTGGAGAAAATGTGTCTTTAAGGGAGAAAAAAAACATGTATGTGATGAAAAAATATATAAGTTAAGCCAAAAAAAATCTTTGCATCTATGAATAATGTTGGTGATAATGAACAGGGATAGATCAGTCCAAACGTCACTATTCATTAAAACTTTTGTCTCTTTTTGTCCATTTAAAGAGAGACATCAAACATGTTTCTATATGAAACAAGCTGGAGAGATTATAACCCTGTTTGGAGAACGCTGCATCCCAATCTGCATGTGTGGCAGCAGATGCTCCAAGAGCAGCATCCTCATGGGTCTGATTGAACTTTAAATTTAAGGTGGCATTCCCGGACAGCGGGTACAGTCTGGTTCCAGGAGTCATGGGGTGGATAGCTGCGGAGCAAAATCATCATGACACTTCACCTCGAGTGGGATCAAATCAGACCTGGCTGCACTGAGATGCTTAAATGTTCTGCTCAGGCAGGCTTCAGTAGTAGTAGTATGCACAGCTATCAAAAAATGCAAATGTGAAAAAAAGTAGGAGTTGTAAACTTAATTAGAAATAAACATGAAAATGTGATTTATTTAAAAAGGTACACAGTGAGCTGCTGCAGTTGTCGTATTTTAGGTTTGTTTTGCTGTCAGACAGCTGATTTAGAAGTTGGGGTCAGCATGAATGAGCTGTGATTTCCTTTTGTCCGCCTCATCGTTAATGATTGACGTGATGGAAAATTTAAAAAGAGAGAGTGATTGCTCTCCTCCTAAGTGTGGGATGTTGGAGGGCTGGATGCTTTATAAACGGTGACAGATGCCTGACTGAAAAGACCGACAGAAATAAACAAGCGGCAGCAGATTAATAGACGTGACGGATGGTCAGGTGTGAATTCACGAAGGAAAAATGAAAAACAAAACAACAAAACACCGGTCATCACTTACGTTTCGCTTTCGTCCCATGAGAGGCAGGTTTCATTGACTGTGCCCTGCGAAGCAAAGAGGCAGATGGAGAAGTCAGGTGAGGATTCTCTACAGAAAAGGGAAACACGTAGGCGGGGACGCCTCACTAACATGTGAGATGCAACAGCTTGCTAGCAGCCCACAAAGCCCACATTTTCCCACTCTTTTCTCTCGTGATGCATTCATGAAACTAAAAACAGCCCAATTATTGCTTTCTCATCATCATCATCATCATCCTGGAGTGACCGTTTGTTTTTTTTTCCGCTGTGATCTTTGCCGAGTTTTTCGACTGCCACAAGGAAAAAGTCACGGCGGCGCAGCAAATGTCAGGAAAATGTCAGGCTCTGTGGTGCGCAAACAGCCGCGGGGAGGGGGCTGATATTTCTCATACATTAGTTTGCATAATCATTAGGAACTCACGTTGTGGAGATGGGGGAACTCGATCTCGACGGGGGAGGACAGGAGAGTCGGGGTGGGTTTGACGATTACTGTCACCACTTTGGAGTTGAGCAAGGTACTGTTGCTGTAGAGGAAACAAACGGACAATTGCAGTGTCAGCATTTAGAAGGAGCTTTGCAAGAACAGCCATCTTCTGAGAAGAAAATCTATTTTATGGAACGCCAGTTTTATAGATTTACCTCTGGAAGGGCATAATTGAGGCAAGGTTTCTGTAGAGGACAATCCCGGTCACGAAAGCATCACTGCCGTCTGAAAAACAAAGTTTCACTTTAGATGAAAAATCCTAATTTAACATATTAGTTTATCTGTTGAAAAAACGTGTTTAATCTTACCAGACTGTTTGAGAGACAGAGCATCACGAGACACAGAGATCTTCTCCTCAGAGGTCCTGACCCAGTCCAGCATGCCTCTCCAGCCCTTCACAGGGAAGGTGAAGTTGGAGCTGGTGGTTGTTGGGCGCTTGTGGATGCTCAGGACTGTCGGTTCAAAAAGTGACAGATAGGAGGTTTTATCAGTAAAACAGCCTTTATTTTCCAAACTTTAATGGTTGAAGAATCGTCAAAACTGTCAAATAAGTGTGTCGCGTGTCTGAGAGAATGTCACCTTTACTGAGACGTTTTTACATTTTCACACTCGATTATTCTTACAACATCAAACAAATGAATAAGTTTGTGTCAAAGCCATACGGGGGGCATCTGTTCTGGCAAATAGACTCGCACATCCCAGAGATGGAGCAATCTGTCAGAATGATAACTGATGCATTCAGCTGCTGCTTATGTGGACTCAGATTAAGATTGATGGGCTCCAACCGGCTGAACAAAAGGACAAATCATTGGGACTCGACACGGGCGGACAGCGAGTTGGAGGCGCTCACCTAAATTCTCCGTGATTTCGTAGATGTCCTGAAATCCGCTCATTTGCATACCGATCATGTTCACAAAGTCCTCAACCAGGTGGAGGAACTCCTTGATGTTGGCACCAGACTGGAGGAGAAAAGAAAGAAAGAAAAAAAAAAGAGAGGTTCATTTGAGCACTAAAGCAAAGGTTTATTACTGCACAGCTTTATATATTTATTCTTTCGACACACAAAAGCAGTGGACATTAAAAAAAAGGAGAAAAAGAACATTTCTCGCTGCTACGCAACCTCAGAACTTCCTTACGACCATAAATGGGCAGGCTGTTGATTCATACTCAGGTTCTTTTTTTTCCCTTTTTTTCTCTTCAGTCTCGTTTTCAGAGGAAGGGAGGGCTGCCTGGCTTGCGTGTCTCTGACGCAGAAACTGCAGCGGAGTGGGCGCAAGGTGTGTGCCTGCATGTGATGTTCTGTCTGTGTTTCTATACAGCAGCATGTAGGACGGCGTGGACACTCACAGCTTGACGAGTGGGAGTAGTGATTTTCCCTGATTCAGACACGCAGTGGCCTTGGTAACTCACCCTTTTTTGATTTCAGTTCGAGCACAAATATGTGTTTGTTGGCTACTGTGGGAGTTTTCAAGTTCTCTTTTTTTTTGAGCCTCGTCTTTCTTGGGAAACTTGATGAGTTTTAGCAGGAACGGTGACAGAGCGTCATTAGAGTGTGGAGGAAATTTGGCAACAGTTGGCAGAACTGAAACTTCAGCTCAGTTTAATAAAAAGTGATCGGTTTGGATTTTGTATTTGTCCTCATTCAATAAACTTAACGTTAATAAAAACAAGTAAATTCCCTCTTTTGCTCTCATGCACCCCACTCTCACACCCTCTTATCACGTACCAGCTGTGCCTCTTCCCATTTGTCACGGTGTTCCTCCTTCAACAAGTTGCTGATGGTCTGGACATAGTTCTGTAGATGATGGAAAAAAAGGTGTGAGAAGACACAAAATGATTAGATGCTATTTTTACGTATCAGAAATGATTATTATTTTTCAGTCTGTGCGGAGTCATCGTCAGCTTACCTCCACGTCAGCGTTGCTCAGCCTCAGCCTGGTTCCCTTGTACAGTTCTGTAGTGTTCCTCAGGATGTCCATGACAGCCAACAGGTCCCCGCTGTATCTGGCCTTATCATCAGAAGAGAATCTCAAGCGTGAAATCACTTCAGCGACACCGTCGATGCTCTGCCTTGTCTGCGCTTTGGAGATGTAGTCCCTTGACTGAAGAGATGGGAAAACGTTAGGCTGAACTTTTGACCGCGCACATTAAACAGATTAGAAATTCACCTTTTTATTAATGCTTACCAGCATCTGAATATTCTCGTAGTTCTTTGAGACACACTGGGTGTAGATCGGGTTCTCCCAGGAGGCGAGTCCTACAGCGTCAAGGGTGCAGCGACGCAGAATCAGGCCTGTTGATGTGGAAAAGTGGTTACTCTTTGCAGACAAAGTAAATAAAAAACTAAAACAAGCAGAAACAGCTTCCAGGCTGTGACTGTACCTGAGGCATCGGCGGGGCAGGCGACTGCAGCAACGTCTCCAGCAGGGGTCTTCTTCCACACAACGTCACCGATGATCTGCTCAGAGCAGATCTCATAGGGCTCTGAAGGATTCAATAAATTGGGTGAGTTTTCTGTTGGATTTTACACTGAGGCTGTTTTTATTTTGGACAATATTTCATTTATTTGTTGTTTTGGATCCACTAACCAGGGCATCGTTTGTCACTGCAGCGCTTCTGCTCCTTTGTTTCACCGGGGCAGGGTTCTCCTCCAAAGAAAGGCCCCTCACAGACTCTCTGCCTCTGCTGGACGCCTCCACCACAAGTCTTACTGCAGCTGCCCCATGTGCTCCATGAATGCCAGGTTCCATTAACTACAGAAGGAAAAAAATATTTAACTCCATTAACTTTGCACTATTTAGCTGATTTATTTCTATTTTACTTTCAAACTTTTATTTTTCTTACCAGGGCAATCCTTCAGGAAGCAGTTTGCTGTCTCTTTCCAGCCCCCGTGGCACTCTGAGCCACCGTAAGATGGTCCGTTGCACTCCCTGGTCCTCTGCCTGGTGCCATTGGAGCAAGAAGCAGAGCACGCAGTCCAGGCGGACCACTCGTTCCAGGATCCGTCCACTAGAGGGAAGCAGAGGAACGCATACGCCAGAGAGTTATGACCAGTGCCAGGACAAGACAGCCCCTCGGGCTGCAGACATCATGACAAACTCGCTGATGCTGTTACCATTTGGCATGACCTACTTAGACTGACTTTAAGTGAAACGGAAAGTTAGAGCTGAGTTCAGCCATGACTGTGCATCTCAACCTCTGAGATCAACTCCCCTGGTGAAACTAGAACACTTCTGGCTGAGCTGAGGAGCCACTTTTATAAATAAAAAGGTCACCCATTTAAGTCATAATAAAGTAGTAATTATTTAAAAACACTATATTTGGGTTTTTAATAAACATGCAAAAGGATAAGGAATATTAACAGACTGCTAAAAGTCTGAAAAGAAAAGCAATTTGAATGTAATTGCTATGAAAGCATCCTTAGAAGACGGTTTTAAAAAACAGTAAAAGTTTATGTTTTTAAAAATAGGTGGCCCAAATAAATGTTTCTATTATTTCCAAAATTGCCATTAATAACAACTTTAATTTCCTCAAAGCCTTTCAGGTTCAAATGAAATACATTATCATCTTTTTGATAATAACTTCTTTGCTCCTTCTCTCTCTCTCTGACATCATCAGTTATGTGGTAAACAGCGACATCTGCTGGTGGCTGTGTGCAACTGCAAGAATCCCTGAATAAAATACAATAAAATGAAATAAAAAGAAACACCTGCGTCTGTTACAGATGACAAAAGTACAAAGTGAGGGGAAAAAACGTGTTGTGCAACTGTGACTTTAAAGTCAGACATTTGTACGTATGTGTAGGTGGCACTAAGAGGTAACTTCTGTACTGAGTGACCATGAACACAGCATGAGTCACAGGCAGCTGTTATAAAGCCACTGACTAATACCCACAGGCACTTTTGTTCTAGTGAGTCAGACGTAATTACAACCTGCCACCACAGTTGTTATGATGGTGATACAATTAGGTGACTTAATTAGCTCTCATAAATGAATCAGTTAGATGAAGGGTTAAGTAGTCTTTATTGAAATGCTGGTCTGGTTTACAGAGGTTTGGACTCACCTGGGCAGACAGCGATGTTGCAGAACTTGGTTTGTCTTGTGGGGCCCCGGCAGGGCTCTCCTCCGTTCTGGGGCTGCTTGCAGGTGCGGGTGCGGTCACGATAACCACGGCCGCATGTGGAGGAGCACAGGCTCCAGGGGGTCCACTCGTCCCAAGCACCATCCACTGCACAAAGAGGGGGGCACAGTTCTTTATTTAAACAGCACTCATGAGGAATATTTATAACTTTTCTTTTCTTTTTGTAGCATTTTACCCAATTAAAAACTATTTGTTGCTGTTTTTGTCTTCACAATCCAAAACTCAATGTGTGCAAGCTAAAAAATGCTTCATTATCTACTCTCTTTGTGTCTGGTGGGGCACACGGTGAGAATATAAAGACATAATGGCCTTGCTTCTATTGTACACTTTGAAAAGACCAAAGTGTTCCTTACAGGTTTTTTTCTGTCCCTTTGTTGTGCTCATGTTACAGAGCAGGCTTCACACACTCACCGGGGCAGACCACAGAGTTGTTGCAAGGGCGGTTCTCGCGCAGGGGTCCGGTGCACTGGGTGGTGAAGGAAGAGGTGGCACAGAGGCGGGTACGGCTCTGCCAGCCCTCCCCGCAGGTGACTGAGCACGAGCTCCAGGCGGCCCACTCGTCTGTCTTAGCATCTGTTGAGAAAAGGATCGGTTAGAGCATTAGCAGACATTTAAAATGATGGATGTGTTATTCTACTGTAACATTTTCGATTCAGTCAAACAGGTGTTTTCCGCACCTGTTTGAGGGGCAACAGCTCCGAGGGTGGAGTCGTCAGCGTTGTCTCTCTTCAGACCAATGATTGCACGCAGGCCCTGGCTCCTGTTTCGCTCTTTGCCTGAAAGAAAATGTGAAAATTGCAGTTATTCTGTTGAAACCACCTGTTTCTAATTAAATGACTTAATTACAGGTGGTGATGGGGGGTGGGGAGGGGGGGCTTACCGATGCAGGCCTGGGGGTTGCATGCACGTCCTTCCTCCACTGTTCCCTCACACACGCCGTCCTCGGGCTGGCAGGATCGGCTGCGCACCTGGACTCCGCCGCCACATTCCTGGCTGCAGACAGACCAGCGGCCCCATCCGGCCCAGCCCTCTGCAGGGAGGAACGACAGAAAGGGGGAACTGTTGAGCGAGGCTTTAAGAAACTCTAATCGGAGACATTATTTGTGCCTTTTGTGTGGAAAGTGCCTCCAGGATGCTGGTGGTATTTCCTTTGTGTGTATGAAACGAACAAAGACGCTTCCTTTGTGACTCGGGCTGCTTTGGTTGGAAATGGTTTGCCTTCATGCACTCTGTGTGAACCGTGTCAGAACAGTGTGTGTGTGTGTGTGTAAAGAGGCTGGCATGTTGCTATGACGACGGCGAGCACAGTGCTTCGATCTGTGCTGCCAGCTGAATGTGAGGGTCTTTGTGTTCCTTTCTGCCCCCTCCTGGATCGAACGCAAACGCGCTCTCCATCCCGGTCGTCTCAAACGGAGAGCCGAGCCATGTGTGAGCTGCAGCAGGTGATGCCACTTAAACTGATCAACACTTTGATTTCAGCTCTTATCCCACCCCTTCTTCAGACCTGGATCATTAACCTCAGCTGCTACTAAGACCAACTCTTAACCCTGCCTCTGCAGACAGCCTGCAGAGTGGTGTGATCCTGGCTAACATGACCCGTTTACTGCACTAAATGATAATACGACAGTAAACACTGCTTCTGTTTGCTGCTTTTCCTTCTTGTTTTTCTTACAATCTTTGTGGAAAAGTTGTTGTAAACCAGGATGAAAACTTACTGATAATCTCAGCGTCGCGTCCGTTGTCTTTGGGAACAGGAGTGCATTTCTCAATGTAGACCCCGCCTCGGTAGCAGCTCCCCGGCTTCCTCTTGGGCGCCTCCCAGCACTGGCAGGGGGTGTTCATGATGCCGCAGGGGTAATCGTGGGTGCTGCTCGACAGGCACTTCTCCAGCCACTGGCACAGCATCTGGCAGGCGGGCATGCTGGGGTTGCGCTTCCCCACCACCAGGAACTCGGCCTTGAACTCGCCGACGCCGTGCTCGCCCGCCGCGCTCTCCAGGGCGTTGGCCGGGCCCACCTTGCGGATCTGCAGGAACTGCTTGCTGGACTCCAGGTAGGTGACGGTGGTGGAGGCATCGCACAGCCGGACCACCTCGTCGAAGCTCTCCATGCCCAGGTAGGTGCGGGAGGTCTCGATGAAGGAGTCGAACTGGAAGGTGCGGATCTGGCGGGGCGCGCAGGAGTCGGTGGGCTTGGTGATCTTCATGTAGACGGTGTAGCGGCGGGGGTCGGGGTTCTGGAGGGTCCAGGAGCAGGGCGACGAGTGCAGGGTGGTGGCGGAGGAGAAGACGCCGAAGAAGCGGCTCTGCTCCAGGGTGGCGCAGGTGGCCGAGGCCGGGCCGGAGGGAGTGCAGGAGGTCGACGTGAAGAAGAGCAGGACGAGGGCCACGCAGGGGCCGGTAAGGGCTGACCACGCCATCGGGTCGGCTTGGATATACGAAGGTGTTACTGGCTTGATACGGTTGTTTCTTTGATTTCTTTCTTGCAAGTTACTGCACTTGTTTCAGATCTCGTGACGATCTTCGCGACCCCTCTGATGATTGATTTAACACATCAGACACTTTTTGTGTCAATCACAGCCAGGGATCTGTGGGGGGATAAAAAAAAGCATGAAACAAATCTGTTAGTGTGCTCCAGATATTAGGTAGGAGCTGCCAAACACAATGCATTTTTCAAACAATGTGCATTTTAATCAGACCTATTGTTAAATGTGTAGCGATCCGCCTCAGATCTGTACGGTTGCACTTCAGGGTGCGTTCACCGATCTAAAAAGCCCCCCCTGTTCCCTGGGAAATAATTGCTGTGGCAGAGCAATTACAGTCCTTCACAGCAAGCTGGCATCTCCAAGCTTTTGCTCTTTCCTCCCACACACCTAACTGTGTGCGTCAGTCTGACGTCCGCGCAAGCTTCGCCAGTGGCAACGCAGACGCTTAGCAGTGCCATTATTTGTGTAACGTACTCCTCTTATTAAGCGGTAAACAGGAAAAATGGTTCATCTGCGTCCGTGGCGAGGGGTGATTACATACCCTGCGGTGGCATGCATAAATTAATTTTTGGAGCATTTCCGGCACCACATACCGGGGGCTTGAATTAAACAGGTGAAAAATCTGTTTTGCATATTAAGATGCATGCTGAAGTGTTAATGCAGGAGGTTGCACAAACACTAAATCTTGTTCTGTTCTTGCACATTTGCTACTCTGCACAAAGACTTCATGCAACAAGTTTAATAACCCAGTTTTTTTATAGCTGCCAATCATGCAAATAATCTGTCTAAAACAGAATGAAGCATTGCAAACTCTACCAATAAACCCTCTTATAAAGTGAAGCAGCTTTGCAGAATTGCTGTCTGAATCTTTGATTTCTGCATCATGTTTTCCTGCTCATATTTGCCACTACTTATTTAGCAGAACTTACCAAACAACCTTTGCAGAATACAGCAATATAGAAAATGTGATCATCCTTATAAAAGGATGTTATTGATTTATTTTATTGATTTGATGTCAGGCTGCAGTGAAAAGCCTGCCTGTGTGGTTAATGACAGTGATGTGGAGCTCCGGCAGCACAACTGATGGCTGTGAGAAGCACCTGCACTTTTCACGCAGAGGAGCTCATAATTATGTTCCTCACTTCTCTCCCTCCCTCCCGACTGCTCCGCTCGTCTCTGAGCAATGCAGCAAAAGACCTCTGCTTTGTGTCACTGGCTGCCTCTCTCCCGCCCCCTCGACAACCGGAAGCGCCGTGAATGGGCGTCTGATGATGAGCGGTGTGAGAAGACGAAGAAAAAAAAAGGGTCCAGCTGTGGCAGGAGAACTTTCTATACGCACTCGCTCTCACTCCCCACCCCAACCTGTTTGCCCCCTTTCTCCCTGCTCATCCATTTGCTGTCATCAATTACATCTTTTCTGTTTTTTTCTTCTGTTTTTCAGTGGGCAGCCTAAAGAGCAAGGAGTTTGTTGTTATGGAGACAAGGTTTATTTTCTGCAGATTGGTGCGAAACACTCCGCGTGTGCCATCTGTGACATGCTCTCTGTTTATGCTGAGAGTGCAGGAGATTTGTATTCGCTTGTCTCAACACGCTACGCAGCAAGTTAAAAAACACAAAGCGGTGTTGTGAGGAAGGGGTATAATGTGCAGACACGTGCAGAGATATGACTCTTGATGAATGCATGCAGCTGATTGAGTTGGTTTTTTTGTGCTTTCGGGAGCAGAAAGCTGTGAAAAGATTAATGAAATAGGCTGAGGCAAAGATTTATTTCCTATATGAAACCAAACAATTGCTGTCAGCAAACATTTACTGTCCTCACTCGCTTCTTTGACTTATGTTTGAGCAAAAGCTCCTTTGATTTTTGGATACGAGCCCTTTGCTGCTCTGCTTTTGCTGAAGCAAACTTGAGGTTTGCTGCAAAATCTTGCACACTTGTTGAAGCATCTCAGTCTGCATCAAATCAAACAAATCAGTTCCTTTCATGAAAAGAGAAATTCAGTGCATTCATCAATTAAGCAAACATTTTTCTTTATCATCTCTGATTCTTGAGTATTTTGCATCACATATCTTGTCAAATTATTAAAGTCTAACAGTTTGAACATTAAAAGCAAAGCAGAAAGTTATACTCAGCAGCCTGTTGCCTCAGTAGAACTTTCTGCTGCACAGACAAGAACACAACAATACTTTTTCAGCAGCAGCAGAGTCAGAGAAAACTTTCAAATAATCAGATCCACATTGAAGACAAGTGAAAAGAGAAAGAAGCCAGAGGCTGCTGGTTCAGCACCATGGACAGCGGCAGGTTCAGCACCATGGACAGCGGCACAGCTCAGAATGTAACAAAGCAGCTGAAGGACGGAGAGAAAAGTTTCTTACCTTGAGAACGCTTCTTTGACGTCTGGTCAGTGGCTCTCTAACCGCTGGTCCGGGGCTGGACTCGGGGCTAGCAGCTGCTGAGTTGTCTGACTCGACTCAAAGTCTTCAGATCTGCGCTTCTGGCCGAAAAACCACTTTCGCGCTTCTCTCGGAAGCCGCTGAAAGGACGCGCCAGGTCCGAACCTCGACCCTCCTTCTGTTTTCGTTTTTTCAAGCGGGTCGATCCCAAGTTTCAGTGCAGTCCACTCTCACAAGCAAAGAAATAATAAAGCGACTCTAACCAAACTCCAAAGAGTTTACTACCAACTCTGTTTGGCCGCTATATCCAGAGGAGACTGGCGTATAGCGGAGCGACAAATTGGTCGTGTGTGAGGAGCTCCAGCAGCAGACAGTCCGTGAAAAACCAAAAAACGGTGCTTTGTCTTAAATGCTTCTCTCTAAGCTCCAGGATAAGTTGGTACTTCTACTCTCGGCTTCGGAGTCTTCTTGCTTGTGGTCTTTGCACTGCAAGTGGGTCCAGTCTGAGTGTAGCTTGTGGCCTCCACGCGGAGGTTTATATCCAACCCCGCCCCCCTCCCGGCTCGGAGTTGGAGTCAGTGCGTGGATGGAGCGCCGAAGTGAATGAGCCAGCAGAAGGAGACCGGAGAGGGGAGGAGGGAGGCGGCAGTGTGTGCGGAGGAGACGCGCGCGCGCGCGCCTGGAAGTGCGACGGCGAGTGTGTCAGCGCACAGAGGAGGGAGGGGGAATCTGAAGGGGACGGGAGGGGCTCTGGAGCAGGGAGACAGAGACACATGATAATGAACAGCAAACTACGCAGATATCAACGCACAAACCAAAAGGTACCGGAAAGAGGATCAGAGGAATGGGCGCGCGAGCGCAGAGCGCGCGAATGTTCTTCTCATAAATGCGACACATCATTGTCTATACAAACACTTAAACATCTGACTGATCAGTAACATCCTTATAGACGCTTTTTATAATTAATATTATTTTCCCTCTAGTGTTATAAGTACGGTTTATTAAAATGTAATTTAGATCATTAAATGTCCACGCGGGTGTGTTTTTTACTCATATGTGCAAAAAACTAATTCAAAATTATGATTTGCAGACATGTGCCGTAATGCAAACCCTGATTTCAGAAACACACACTGTAATAGACATGAAGCCATGTGCACACAGGAACAATCCCTCCCTCCCTCCCTCCATCCATCCATCCATCCATCACTCCCCTCCCTCTCCTGTCTCCCTCTCTCCAGGGACTGTGGGCGGATCTGGGTAGTTCTCGAAGTGTGAAAGGGATAACCTGACGTGGGTGTCTGACTGTTGGTGTAATGCTGGCTTCATTTCTCCAACAAGGCTCCACGTGTGCGAAAAAACCCCCAGATAAGAATAAATAAATGACAGCGTGAATCAGGAAGTGTAGAAGCTGATCATCATCATGTCGTGTCCTTTTTTCATTTCTTTTCCTTCAATTTTGTTCCAGTTTACTCAAGATTTGTGAAAGTAAAAAAAAAAACACTTTCATGACACATTTTGCAACACATAACACATGTAATTTCCTTCTCCAAATAGGTACAATGAAAGAGATGTTGTATAAAATATGGATTAATTTATACAGATAATAACATGGCAATTATTAAGTATTAACTAATTACAGTGCTGTATTTAAATATTATTTAAATATTGAACTAACGACTAAATTGTCTGTTTTTAGTTGTTTCAAAATGAAATTAAAACAAATTGAAACATGTCCTTAAGGCAATTACTTCTTTATTTTCATAGTTTGTGTATACATAATTTGTTTTGCTTTAAAATGAAATGATTAAATGATCTAAACTAAACTAAACTAAACTAAACTATTTGAGATGTTTTTGTGAATATTTATATATATTTTCCTGCAAACAACTTTTATTTTCCCTTTGCTAAACATTTTACAGATAAAAACCACAAAGTGCTTCATAATAAACAGCACAGATACATAAAACTGTAAATTTATGTATAGATAATAGAAAAGTGCATCAATATTTTATTTTAGTCTCAACTAAATATCAATTATTTTTTCCAGTTTATAATTTTTTTATTGACATTTTTTAACATAAAATCTGTCAAAAATGATTTTTTTTAGAGTTTTAACGGATGTTTTACCAAAAAAAAAAAAATCACTTTTATTCTTTGTCTCTCCAATCTGTGAAAAGCTAACACCCCCCATCCCCCCCACCCCACTTCCCTCCCTCCTGCTGGGAACTACACTTAATAACATTTCAGGCAGTTATGAGAGAAACTGCAGCAGGATTGTGTTTGTTGTTTGGACTGATGTCAGCGAGCGGCTCCATGACGTCCGTATCCTTAGTAAAAAACAACAGCGTTTGTGTTTTTTTATTTTTTTATTTATTTGTTCACACATGCGTTGCAGTGAAATGTGTCACCACTAAACAAAGTCCTGTACATACAGCAGCTGAACGATAATACAGCAGACACTACGCAGATGACTTCATTGATCCCACACACTTCTGTTCACTAATAAACTGTAGATTAAAGCTAATAAAACCCATTATTCTTCACACACACCTCACAGGTTAATGATATTCTTTTTTTCTTCCGGGTAGTTTGAACCTTGTTATTGACCTGCTTTTATCTGACGCTTGTTAGATGTGAACACGTTTATTTGGTGGGCTATATAGTGGATGTTTGCTGCAGGACCACTCATTGAGCAGATTAAAGAGGAGAAGTTGGGTCACTTCTCTTTGGCGTTATGTTTTTCTAGATAAAGTTTTCAAAATGCAAAAATGCATCCTTTGAGGTTGTCGTTGTCTGTCATTTCAGCCAGAAAGGGATGAGGGGAAATAATGAGCTGATGGACAAGCAGCTGATGGAAAAACACCAGAGCGTGTCTGGATAAAAAGCAAAACAAGCAGAAGGTGTCTCTGCTTCCTGTTTACAACTAAAACTGTCCTTACATAACTTTATTTCACCTCTCGCTGCAGAAGTGGAGCTGCTAATCACTTTCAAACATGGGCTAATGCAGAAGCAATTAATCCGTCAATGCCACGGCTTTCCCCTGAAAACACAAAAAAGACCAACGTGTTGCACTGATGCACCTGAACCTTCTGGTTTCGGCGGCGCTCCTTTGTGAGGGAGGCGTGGGCCGCTGCAGGCACAGTTATATAAACAAATGCCCATATTAGACAATATGAGAGAAAGAGAGAGAAAAAAGAAGTTTCGAGGAATCACCATCATTTGCCTCCGCACTCTCTTCCAGGACAACCCTCTTGAAGCACAGGTATTTTAGAGGCACGAAACACTTAAAAAAGGCTTCAACCAGAAGCAGAACCCCACATGTGAAGTGTCCCACGCACAGGATGTAGGTTTCCCCATAAAGTGGGTGGTTTTAGATTATTCCTTTAATAAAATGGTAAAAGTTACAGCAGGCCTTACTTATGATTATCTAATAATAAGAATAAATCAATACAGCACCATTTAACTTGGACTGACCTACTTAAAAACAAACATCCAAAACAAAGTCAAGCAAACAATAATTTGTTTAACTTTTCAAGCTCTTTTAGCAGGAGGAGGGATGATTGTGGCTGTGAGGCGTTCAGAACCCTAGATGGTGCTGTTCTTAGTCAGAACTGCTGCAGGCTGTGTCAGTGTGAGACTCACAAACCTGGAGATCTGATAAGAAAATCACAAACAAATACTGAACAAGGCAGAGGGAGGAGAACAACGTCTCACTGTTTGTTTCTCTGTATGCTTGCTTTCAGAAAACATTATTTGCCTGAATGCAGAGAGCGTCTGAATCGTGCTTGATTTCTGCTCGCTGCATGGATTCAGCATCCTTTGCTGCAGAGTTTGAAGAATAAACAAGCCTTAGTGCCTTAGTGTTGGTGTCTCGTTTCTAATCCCCGTGCAGGAGGAAGTTTGCTCTCAGATTTGAGTCAACCCACAGAGGAACATCCCACATGCCCTCAACAGGTGTTTGCATAATGAGCCTGTGTGGAAGAAGCAGCTGAGCTGCTGAGAATCAAACTGATTGAGCCGTCGCTCTTTGTTGTCAGGCTCATTTGTCAAATCCGCAAATCTAGTTTCCATAATTTTGATTGTTTGAAAGCAACAAGCAAGCACGAGAAGAAAATGAAATATTTTAATACTTTTAAGCCCTTTCCCCCAACCTTATCCATGAGTCCATTTGCACCTCTGTCAATGTGGCTCGTTTCATTTTTATTAATATCCAGCAAAAAAAAGTAGGACAGGCACAGTAAGAAGGAGAACAGAAAGTTGGAGGTTTCAAAGCCAATTACAATGTGCCCTGCCTGTAAGTCACAGCTCTGGTAAATGGCTCTAAATCCTCCCGACTGCTTGGTGATAATGAACTGCAGCAGTTCAGCCGTTCTCAAATGCACCTGAGTCACCTGGAAGTTTAAAACAAAAACAACACATTCATGATAAAAGAGGTTGAGGGGGAAAAAAGGACTAAATGGCTTTTTTTTGTTGAAGAAAGGTAAAAATGGAGCAATAATCAGGCAGCAAGTAGTTTCTAAAATCCTCCAAATGTCAATTAAACAAAGGAAAATGTCTTTATACCATAATAATTCTCAACAGTTCCAGGTGACTGATTACTGTCCCAACTATTTTAATCTTTATGAAAACAAATTATACCTCAAAGCCTCTTTAACAAAACCTAATCAGAATTTTAGCATGAATATGATTTGGGCAGTTTGGGTGGGAACTTTCTTACTTTTAGTTTAAGGGTCCTCAATTATGTCTCATCAGCACTAAGATAGCATATATGACAAACGCAATGCATCAGAACTCACCAGAACAGATTTATTGTTTTTGGGCTGGGGGTCCGGAGGGGGTGGGTGGTGCTCATTGGTGGGCCTGATGGATAGCCCTTCATCAGAGCTAAATCATTTGCTCCAACATTGCAGTTTTTATGCATTAGGATAATGTTTGCTTCATGCAACTAAATCCTCCAAAATAAGTAAAAAAAAAATAAAGATGTAACAACTGTAACATCATTTCAACTTCAGTAAAAGGACTTCCTGTACTTCCTGTCTGTCTCCATTTTCCCCTGCTGACCCACAGCCTCCTTGTGTGGCTGAAGGAGTCAGTAATAGATTCAGATTTTACTGGCAGTACATGCCGCCCTTATTTGTCACTCCAAAGATAAGAGCCTCTCTGGAAAGAGGAGAAGAAAGGACTGCAAGAGGAGAGGGTATCCAGCGGTAAGGACGACTCTTACATGTACAAAATACTTTGAGCTGTACAAAAAAAAAAAAAAAAACATCAAAGACACAAATGTTTAAGCCTTCAACTTGTTTTTTTTTTGCATTAATGTAAACTTTTTTCTTTAATATTTCTTACAGCAGGAAGAGCTTCTGACAAAAACAAGTCCTTTACCTGTAACTCAACCAA
The DNA here is from genome assembly GCA_032275365.1 of Anablepsoides cearensis. Taxonomy (NCBI): domain Eukaryota; kingdom Metazoa; phylum Chordata; class Actinopteri; order Cyprinodontiformes; family Rivulidae; genus Anablepsoides; species Anablepsoides cearensis. The sequence goes on along the minus strand of JAUBOC010000149.1, from coordinate 5,610,839 downwards.
TATTACTGATTTCTCAAGAAAGGTTAGTTTCAGCTCTACATACAATTTAGGCTAATTGGTATCTCTAAATTGTCCCTGTTTGTGAGAGAATAATAGTTTGTCGATGGTGTCTCCTACCTCTCACAGTGTGTCACAGTTTGTATGCAGATGAACCCAGGGAACAGGCACAAACTGAGACCTCAAAAACAAAAAAATGTTTATAAAATAAAGAAGACGATGACGGGGCAGCTTTTAAAAAGATTTTCTTCCAAAAAAATAAGAAGAAACTTGAAACGCACAGGAAAACAAACTGAACACATGGGCCCACAGGGGAGTGAGGACACATGAAATACAAAGGTGAGTTAACAAGGACATCTTACATAATAATCTTCAAGTAACAAAAACAAAACAAAAACATCAACAACAACAACAAAAAACATACACATTATACTATTTCATACTTCAACAGACCAACTTTTATCATTCTTTTAAACATAAACATTAATCTGGTGTTTTTAAGATTATAACAACTCTTTAAAAAGAATTAACTGGAGATTTTGGATGAAACTTTGGTTATTTATACTATAGAGTAATTATTTTTCAGCCAACTTTTTACAACTACTCTGTAGATTTATCAATAAGTATTTCATGTCTATTTCACTTCAGCTTTAGTCACCCCTCTGACAAAACAACAAAAACACTTCCAGGTCTGGTTAGAGTTCATTAATTTGTGATTGGATGAGAAGTATTAATACGTATTATTCTGATCATTTGTATGTATATATTCAGCTGAAACAGGCAGACTATGCACATTTTTTATTGATACAATTTTATCATATTTTATAGTCATTATGGCCTTAAGAAAAAAATTCTTTTTAGGGAGGTGCGGTTATTCACTTTAAACCCCTTTGGCTCAGCTAAATGTATATTCTTAACTTTTTCCCCCCCTCCTTACATTACTTTAACTTTTATACTTTTTAAACCAGTACTTTTATACTTTAACTTGAATAAAAAACATTTGTAGATAGTTATATTTCTAAAAGAAGTATTTGTAAACCTTAGTAATATACACTTCTATTTAAGCAGAACTCTATAAAGTACTGGAAAAAAATCTAAGTTAAAGTAAAAATACCTTAACAGAAAGTGGCTTTTTCACCTTTGAAAAAAAGTACTTCAGTAAAAGTCATAAAACTGTTAAGTAAAAGTATCTTTACACACTAAGAAATAAACTGTTAACTGAACCAAACTGATTCCACTAAACCATGTTGAGTAAAATGAAGACTCTCCATATTTTATTATAAAGAAAATATGAATATTAGGTTAAGTGGAACCAGTTGACATGACTTGAGTAAATTCAACACTTCAGTTTTTTACAGCACAGAAACAACTCATCTCATGATGAGTTCAGACATATTTAATTTTGTAACATGTTAAAGTAAATAAGTAAAAGTATAATTTTTAGGTTTTAAATGCAACTAAAGTAAAAGTAAGGATTTAAAAAAAACTTGGTAAAAGTACAAATCTTCAAAAAAATATTTCTGCATTGTAACAAAGTAAATGTACTTAGTTACTATAAACCTCTGTAAAACTTTGCAGTTTTATAAGTGTTTCTGCAAACATTTAATGAAAAGATGAATCATTTTTGTGAGACGACTGTGTAACAGCTGATTACCAACACAAAGTTAGTTTTTATTTAGGGGAACTTTAATGTGCCTACATTCTTGAACAGTGCACACTCAGCAGATCAGATCAAAAACAGTTTGGCTCTCTGTAATCAATGTCCCACTGGGCTCATCAGTCCGTCATAAACTCTGCTGCAGTCTCCAATTTCCGTTTGTCACTGCAGCTCGTGGACATTCTGCACCGGGGCACAATTGTATCGGTGATCAATTTGAACACCATGAAAAAAAGAAGAAGAAAAGAAATGTTGCCACTTGACTTCAGACAGGAAATAGATTTTTTTTCTCCTGTGGAGCTGAATTGGATCTCATCAGCTCATCCGGTTTGTCATTTGGTCAGACTGAGGTCAACAGTTCACGTGTGCTTTCAGCTATTTGAAAAAAAAAAAAGAAAAACCGTTGTATTAGTGAGAAGGACGTGATTTGCTGAGGAGAAAACATCCGGCGTGGTCCAGTGGAGGCTTCCCTGCTGTTTGCCACTTTCACTGACAACAACAACAGCAAACACAGCGAGCCAGGAGGACTAACCAAATTGTTCTTAGTCACTATCATGCCTATGAAAGGACCCAGATTCATTAGGCGCTGATGGGGCAGGTGGTGTGAATTTAACAAACACAAGAGAGAAAGGCAGAGATGTCTGTGGGCATGTTGAGGATGACTCACGGTAGTTTCGCAGCTCAGAGTGCCAGAGGAAGGCTTCTCTTCAACAGGTTTCTTTTAGATGAAAGCGATTCTGCAGGAAAGACATACATGGTGTTACCTGTTGATGAGCCAGTGCGGTAAATCCCAAACAAGCAGGGAGAGAGAAAAAAAAAACAATAGAAGTGCACAAAGCAAAGCTGGCCTTGATGTAGGCAGATTTCTTGTTGAGGTAATGAAAGAGTGACATCAATTTCTGTAAAGCTAGAGAAGAATTATTTTCATTTTAAAATGTGAAAAAAGGAAGCAGAAAGGTAAAATAAAAGAAAACCTTCTGAGTGTTACTCATTCAGTCTATGATAAGTGTTACAGTCTTTAGATTCTGTTTTGTTTTCTCTTATCTAAAAAAAACTTCTGATTTATTACAAGTTTATTGATTAACTCCTAAACATGGCCTATTTTTAATATATTATTAGATTTTTTCATCCTTTGACATGCTTTCCTTTTCTGGTTTGGTAAAGATCCTTTTGTTGTCCAAATTTTGCGATTTCTCACAAGCCGAAAAATATGACAAAGTTACAGCCAGTTTTGTGTTTGCTACTTGTTGCAGCCATTTGAACAACTAAGTTGGTTGTATATGTAAACTCAGCACTTTTCTTTGAGATTTTTTATTAAAATTTGTTAAGTAAATTAACTATTTAGTTATCAAACAAGCAGATAAATACTACAATGCAAAGATGTTTGCTGGGTTTTTATGGTGATGAGCAATAATTAAACACAGGAATGAAAATGAACTGAGAAACACAAAAATCCAAATAAAGAAAACATTTTTTTTTCAAAATTAACTTATAATACAGATGCAAAACATTTACTCTAAATATTGTATCTTAAAATGGGCGATTTTTGCAATATTGTAAATTATTTGCACAGAGAAAGCAATACATAATCTATAGGGTAATAGTTATAAGTAAAAATGTTCTGCAACGTGTTAAATAACCCATTTTACGTTCACTAGAAATAAAGTTTAACAGGCTAAATATTTTACAGAAATACATCATCAAGGTTTAAATATGAAACACCAACATCGTTGCGTTTTGTAGCCAACAGACACTAAATTAGAACGGTGTCCCACTCGTCCTGGCCGTCTCCCCAAAGACAGGCGAGAAAAGCAGAAGTGACATCACAGCTTTTCCTTTGTCCTCTGGCTGGATTCTTCTTTAAGGGAGTGAAATCCAAGCTATAAAAGGTGATGTAAGTATAAAAAAATGTGTCAGTGATGTTTTTGTTTCTGTGAAAGCCAAGTGAAGCAGTTTGATATCAGCAACATTCTGTCTTTTTTGCACACAGACAGCAGAGAGACGAGCTGTTCAGGCTTTAAAAGGGGATTAGAGCCCGTCTGCACCCAGTGAGAGCTTCACACTGTTAAATATGTGGATCTGAGCTGTCACACTAGGATGTTTGACAGTGTCTTCATTATGCAACAGTTTCTGCAGTATTTTAGAAAGACAGTTAACACCTCGCACAGAGAGGGGGGCTTATCCTGGTTGATCTAGATTCTTAACATGGAAAAGACTTTCCTCAAAGTTTGAGTAAGGAAAAAAAATTAATAGAAAAGTAGAAGTTCAGTTAGGGAGAGACTCAGAGTAGAGCTGCTGCTCCTCCACATCGACAGGAGCCGGTTGAGGTGGATCTGGCATCTGGTAAGGATGCCTCCTGGACGCCTCCAGAGGGAGGTGCTTCAGGCATGTCGCGACCCAAATTTGCATAAATGGATGAAAGTAGAATATTGACAGAAGTGTTAACCTTGGCAGCTTTAGACACAAATATCCATCCATCCATCCATCCATCCATCCATCCATCCATCCATCCATCCATCCATCCATCCATCCATCCATCCATCCTCTTTTAAGAAGAATTTCTATCATTCAGTTCTTAAAAAGCAACATTACAAAACACCTAAATGTACTAATTACAACCTTGGGGCTGTCCCACTACATGCCTGTATAAAACTCACACATAACACCCAACAAATAATACTTTAAACCTGCAAACATAAATGGTATGCCTGATTTGTTTTATGGATTAAATTAAATGGATATTTTGAAGCTTTCTGGATTTTGGCTGCATTCATTAAGTTCTTTCTCAAGAGAATTCCCTCCTGCTTTCATAAAGCTCAGGTTAAAGTTTTGGCAGGCCTCTTTGTGACTAAAAGAACAAGATTATTTGCTTTTTATTCAGATAATACTTCAGACTCTCCTCCTCTCCCCTAACCAGTTTAAACAGACTTCATGGATTAACTGTGCAACATGTGACTCTTTTCTGAAAACTATGGCTCCAAAAATATTTTTTACAAAACCACAAGAAAATCTATACATTTTCAATTATACAAACATGATACTATAATAATCTTCACAGTTCCCACTTTTCAAAACATGTAAACATGTATTTAAAAAGCAAACCTGACCACCATTTTAACTCATTTTAATGTAGCGATTATCTGAAGTAGCTGAAATGCGATGCAAAAACAATACTTGTTGTTGATCCATCAAACTAGATTCTTTAGTTTATGTTTCATAGTTTGTATTCACAGAATTTTAAATAGAGGAAAAGCTATGTGTGTTGCTTTTTCCTTTGTGATTTACATTTTAATCAGACACTCAGTGAAATTAAGTCAATATTGTTCATGAAACAACAGCTGTTTCGATTTTTTCCTTTACAATATATAGTTAAATGAAATGAACCAGAGCTTATTAATTCATTTACATCGTAAAGGGCTTCCTATTTATCATAAAACAACAAATCAGTTTAATCAATCAGTCCTAAATGAATCAGATTATGAAACTCTCATGAGTCACCATGGCTCCTCACACTGAACACCACAATTCAACTATTAATCAAGTTTAACAATTTATTACACAACTTGAACATAAAGTACAAACAGAAAAAAAGATTAAGCTCAAGATTTTTGATTTAAACCCAAAACACATGTAGCTCTGGCAGGTTAGATATTGTTTAACCTCACTACTTTTTCTGCAGACATTTTTATCCTTTTCTTTATTTTTTTCCAGAACAAAAAGGTGCATCATGTTTTCACCACTGCACTCATGCATAATAAATTTCATGTGAAAGACATGATCAATAAATAAAAATGATCCTGTAATCATGCAAATGATGTTTGATTTCCAAGCTAATGCATACATTATTTATTCTGCATGCACAGGTGGAGCAGAGCTGCTGTATGAACCGGATGGCTGCAGGTTTGAATTCAGCAAAACGCTTTTGAAAACCGGAAAAGAGCTTTTATCCCAAAGAGCAAAGACTGAAGCAATGCTCAATCACTGCTGCTGTTCTCTGGTGTCATTACTGCCTCTGTGGAAATGTGTGCGTGTCACAATGTGAACACCATTACTTGGCCTCTGAGTTTGCTTTCCATGGTTTCTGCAGTGTTTTTATTTTCTTTCGCCTCTTGCCGTCTCACTGGTCTCTCCCTCCATCCCTGTCTTGCACACATGTACGGCTGAGGGGAGTGTGGGAGTCTGCACCATGACTCATCTGTTGCACACCTCATCGTTGCCTGACCATATTTGGGCTTCCCGGAAATCCATTTTTCTGCTCTTGTCTAGCAGAGAGGAACAGGCTATGCAGAGACAACATGATGAGCTCTTTTCCACTGCGTCTCTTTTCTTCTGCGTTACTTTCAGAGCAAGGTCCTTTGATTCGATTACGGCCGCTTCTTCATGATCAGAACAAACATTATGTCAGATTTCAAAGTGCACTTCACAGCTTTGTCCACTCAGGGAACATCTTCACATTTTTTACGACCGATGAATCAAGCCTGGGTTGAAGTTTATCGATGAATGCAGCACGTGTCATCTTTTTTGGATTTATTTCCTATAAAAACAAACAAACATCTACAGTTTGTCTCTTATTATCTGCAAAAACCTGAATCATTATAAAAAACTGCACAAATTTGATTTTCAACTTTGACAGCAGTTTGTATATTTATCTGCCACCCTTCAGATAAATCTAACATATTAAAATAAAACTTTTCACCCCTGTTACTCCTTTAACTTCAATTACGCACAAGCATGATATTTTTGTGGCTTGACTCATGGCACAAAATAAATGAGCACAAAGGTCATGCTGCCCTGTGCACTTTATTTCATCCTTTTGCCCAGAAAAAGAAAAAACGCACGTCTACAAATAACACTCAATCAAGCAAACATTTGCTTCTGTGCATTCCAGATGACATTATTTACTTCAAATGTCTTCCTGAAGACATATCATTTGAACTGCAGCCCACAGATTTGTCAAACAGTTTCTAAAGAAACCAAAGGTTTTGAATTTTATCTGACTCAGAATCACAGCATTGTTTGTGAAAATGATCAGGAAACTCATTGTAATTGAGGTTTTAGAGTTTTTTTTAATAAACAATTTTTTTATCACTTCAACAAAATATTTAGCAGATATTTTTTTTAAAGTTTGTTCATGTTTAATTTTTGGTTTCATTAAGGTTTGGATTAGTTTTAGTTGTTTGAATATTTAGTTTTTTTAATAAATGTCCCTAATATTTAAGTAAAACAAACTTATTGCGTCTTTTGCTTTTACTTGTGTACAGATTTTTCAAAGATTAATTAGATAAGCTGAGATCAGAGGTTTTTAAAAATCAGACATGTAAGAATGTCCCCTTGCTGTATAGTCCTCATATAAGAAACCCAGCTAAATGTCAAATTACAGCCCGATGACCTAATTTAAATCAAATAGTCTTAAAAATATATAATTTGACTTTAAAAGAAATATTCGGCTTTTAAATCCTTCTTTTTCACATTTAAATCCTTCAGTCGGGGACTATATAAAGTGGAACTGCTATGCTTCGGTCTGAATTCCTCATTGAATGTCCACAAGCCCCGCCCCTTTTCTGAGGTGTGTCTCAGATGAACTAGTTTAGAGGTTGTCTCTTTAAATTTATGCTCCACCCCACTCCAGCTTCCAGACTGACCCATTCTAGTTTGATAGAGGGGATTACAGCTATTTATTTCTTTACAAATGAGTTAAAATATGGGAACAAGGGAAGACTTTTCAATCCAGCCTTATGTTGAAGCCAGAGATGGACCCAAAACCAGAGGAGGATGAAAACCACCAAATTGTTGACAAGCCCCAACCTTATTTTGCAGTTTCATTGCAAAAACATCATGGAAAATAGAGAAAACTGAACATGAAACAGAAAATAAAGCTTTCAAAGCAGCACTGGGAAAATTGATATTCAGATTTTCTGAACTCCTAGAGACTCCAAGAACACAACAAAATGTATTTAACAGCTAAAAAAGTGGATTTAAAATATGTCGTCTTTAAGCATCCTGTGAAGACGTCAGAAACTCACTGAGTTTAAAACTTAAACTTGTTCTCATAAAGATGTCCACAGAGGTCATTTACAGCTTTAATTCTTATGCAAGATGTGCTCTTTCCTCTTCAAATCTCATTTTTTCCACATTTCCTTAGGTAATGACTGTATCTATGAGACATATCTGTTTTTTGTGACCGCTGTGCAGGATATTATGACAGAATGACACCTTTTTTTTTCTCCCTTCATCTGTGAGGCGTCTCGGCAGGTTTGCCCCAGTTTCTGCAAGTCATCTGCTTCCAGTGCTTTCTAATGAGCACAAACACACAAGCAGCCGAGTCGAGCTGCTGCCCTGACAACCAGCAGAGGAGGAGACAGATAGGGTGCTGCTGAGATGCTGCTGAATCAACTTTGGGTACAATGAGATAAAATGATGCTGGGGTTTTTAAAATGAAAGCTTCTATAACCATTGCTCTGCATCAATACTGAATTAAAGACAACAGCCCGGCACAATCATGTCCCACTTTGAAAAACAGACACAAAATCAATCAAAGAAGCTGAATCCAAATTGTTCTCTCCATCTTCTATGGAACTGAAACACTTTAAGCTTCTCAGTATCTCAGTAATTTGTCTGTATTTGTGTAAAACGAGTCCCATCTTCCTGTCATTCTGCACGAAATCAAGCAAGAGGGAAAAAAACAAAAATACACAAAATCGGGTTTGTACACACGGCCCCCTCTACTTCCTCTCTGATCCAAATTGTTTGGGCCCCTTTCCAGCAGGAATCTCGCCCATTCGAGATTAAATTGGCCTTTTCAACTGGATTAACTCAAACAGGTTTGACGGGGTTTTGGACGAGTTGGGAAATCAGCTTCATATTTAATTACAGGAGCTGAAAACCTGACTACATTTTTAATTCATTCACAAGCAAACAAGAATTAAATCAGAAGTTAATTTAAAGCTGGAATGCAGGAGATACAGTTAAACAACTTTTTTGGGTTTCACATTAGAAAAACAATTGTAAAATCAATGTATTCTTACCACACAAACATATTAATTAGGTTTTTAAAACATATCTTTTCGTATTTTTCTCCCATTTTTAACAGACATATTTGTTAAAACAAGACAAATCATATGGTGGTGATGTAGTTCAGTCAGTTATGTAATCATTTTAAGGTTATTAGTGCAATCTTTGGCCTCTCCACTTGTACAGATGGGCTTTCTCAGACAATATGGTGAAGTTTGAGATGTTAGCTCCTCTGCAGTGATTGTGTGTCTGACGCTCTGAAAGGTAAAGCCTTTACAAAGTGCTTTTTGAAACTTAAAGGTGCTTTATAACACAAGACCAATTATCAAACAACTCAGCTTGTTCGCCACATATTTATTGTTTAAAAATTGGAACCAAGAAAGACAGACGTTATGAAATAAAAAAATGGCGCATTAAAACTCGATGGAGCAATTTAGACACATTTACTGTCACTCCAAAGTCATTTTGTCCACAGGTAATCAGCAAGAGTTATGTTGTTAAATGTGACATAACAATCATTTTTAGGAATTTTATTCTCAGAAAAAAAAAAAAAAAATTGAAACAGAAAAAAAAAAACACTCATGAGTTAAGAATGAACAGTTGCTGAGCCAAACAGTTTGTTTCCAGGATATATTTGATTTGGTTCATGTTGGATTTTGTTGTTCCTCTCAGATGTGATGATTATGATTAGTTATGATTATCCTAATTCTAAGAAGTTTGCTTCCTGTTTCTTTCCTGTCACACCAGGCTTCAGTTCTAATCTCTGCAGCAGAATTACACTCATTGGTTGTTGTTTTAGACCTTTTTTATTGTTAGAGCCTTGTTGTTTTTGCCTTTAAATGATGCCATTTATAACTATAATACAAATTCTTGATATTATTCATCTGCCTACCTGCTGTCTTTGCTTGTTTTATGTTCTGTTTCCACCACAGGTTAGCATTAAATTAAATAAAGTCCTCAAAATGAGAAGGTTGCTGGTTCACCTCTCTTTTTTTATATTGTTTTAGTTTTTTTCTATTTAAAATGACATCAAATATTCATCACTAGAATAATCTATAAATAGAATTCAGACCAAATATCATTGAGTTATCCTGATAAGGAAGACAAATCAAAGCATATCTCTGGAACTTTACTCATGATAACAGGATGAAGGTATCAAAATAGCTTTAAAAGCAGGAATCTGAAAATGTGCTGATGTGATTTTGGTCAAACTTGACTTAATCCTCAGTTTGATGTGATGGGTCACATACATTTAATTTAATTAAAGTCTGCTTGGCTTAAGCCTTAGTGTAATATGTGAAAATGTCCACATTATTGAACGTTTTTACTGCAACAGAAAATTGTTGTTCCCATCAGTGATTATTTTTTTTATCTTGTAGATGTAAGATGATTGGTTAAAGATGGACACATTTTCTCTTGTTTACCTCTGAACATCCAAGACAATTTGTTTACAGTGAACTGATTTACCTGGAATCAGCAAAGCTCCATAATGTTCTGCCTTCATTTAAAAGTGCCATATTTGGAAACAAAAACAAACCTTATTCCGGGTGGCAAAAGGTAGTGTGTTTGTGTGTAGGTGTGTCTCTCTCTCTCTCTCTGTGTGTGTTTGTGGGAGGGCACTGATCGTGTACTTGATTCTCAGAGCTGTCCTTGTTCCTTGAAATCCATGTATCCATGTAGACAAATTGTTTCAGTTTTCAGAGATGATTCAAAACCAAGTCAACACCATAACGTGACAGAAAAGAAGAACGTTCTGTTAAGGACTTGTTTTGAATGTGAGAGAAATCAACACACAAACAGTGCCTCGCATGGAAAATTAAATGAAAAATCTTCTTGTAAAAGACAAAAAAAAAAGGACATGTTGAGAGTCCACGTTCAAAACAAAGACGTCACAACTTCTTGTAACCCAGTCAGAGCGAGGAAGCAGTTTTTCGTCACCGAACTGTGTCGAGGTGCATGAAGTCACTTTGCCAATTAAACAGGATCACATCTCTCTCACTGAAAAAGGAAATTAGGGAGAAAGACTAAAAATGACTTAATAGAAAGCTCGTTTGCCGAAGCTCAGTCATAATTCACACTTTTTGAGGCTAAGCATGAACATTCAGCGGCGAGGATCTGGCGGTGAAGGTTCCCTGAAGCACCACTCAGACACACGACTGGAACCGCTGACTGCATCGGCAAAATGAGACGCCGCGGGAGGGAAAGAGCTCATTCCAAGGATTGTGTCGAAACATCAGCTTGTTTGTGAAATCCAATAATATGAGTGTGCTGCTATTACATTTTTCTATTAAAGTAAAAACGTTACTCTTTGACCTTAAATGACTCCGGCTGCAGTATCCAGTGTCCTCAGCAGACACCGGTGATCTACACTGACCCAAACTGCTTCTTTTTTTTAACAAATTGTATTAATTTAAAGAAAAAAAGAAGAGGAATGTTGTTTTTTAATTCAAAATCTTTAATTAGTTTTGTTGAAAACATAAAAAAGAAAATATATATTTTTTACTTGTGTTCCAACACATTTCCCTAAAGAACATTAACATATTTAATACCGTACATCTTTCCTTCACCTCTGTTTAGTTTTAAAGTTAAAGACATCCCCACATCATGTTGCTGCCACCACCATGCTTCACTGTAACAATGATCTCTGCATGATTTAGTTGATTTTCCTCAGGCATTGTGTGTATTTAATTAAACCAGAAACTTTTTAATAGAATTGAAGAAATTTATTGGGGTTGTGTACTACTGACTTTTAAAGACACTACACATTGTATAGTCTTTGTTGTAGGTGAACAGTAATATCTTTTATAATGTGGTTACTTCTGATTGAATTGATGATTTTATGTGCAGACTGGGTTGTGGGACTCTTGATCAGGGTTTCACTGA
>JAUBOC010000149.1:5585722-5596116 GCA_032275365.1 Anablepsoides cearensis | reverse complement strand
ACTCAGTCCACAGCTGTGTCGAAATGGTTTTGTATGGCTCACTCAAACATTCACATGTCATTATTATTAACTGGTGTAAGATCTTAACAGGTAAAGGGTAAAGAACATTGCAAATTTCTTTCAGGCTGGTGAGTCTCCTGCCTCTTGAGGACCTTCACCTATGATTCACTCAGTTGTTCCTGTCCTCGTGCACTCAATCATTCACTGGGAGTCACTTTGACCGTCAATTACAGCTCATAATTCCATGACACGCAAGTATTACATCAGCAATCTTTAAAAAGAGGGTATTATTCATTTTCCAGGCACTTAGTTGAATTCTTTACCACAATCAAGTGACTGTTAACTTCAGTTGTCCTGAAAATGCTGTATATATCAAAAATAAATTTAACTCTGTGTCATAGCCAATTGACCTCTGTCTCACAACTTTTCATATGAGCATCATAGTTGCAGACTAATCTTAAGGGAGGAGCTTTGTGTTAATAGGCGGAGCTTTGTACCAGCAAGCATTAAGGCAGAATGAGATTTAAGAATTTCTCAAACATGCATAAATGAGTTCCCCTCCCCTTTAAATGAGCTGAGAAGGAATGACACAAAAAATAACTTAAAATCTGGACACAGAACAGAAAATGCTGAATCCTGAAAGGCAGAGAAGATGATTAAAAATAAAAAACAAAAAACTAACAGCACATACAGTAAAACACACTTGTATTTGCACTTTACTGTTTAAAGACATGTATTGTTTTTCTTCATATGTTAATTGCTATAAAAATATGTCTGCACAATCTGATTGAATTTAGACACATGCACGTAATTGGTTTACAGTTTTGTTCTTTTTTTGTTTGGTGTTTTTTTTTACGTTTTAATGATTTATGTTTCGTCGCCAGAAGCAATCTGTGCTGTTTTAAAGTTTGTGCTGCAGCAGGTGTTCAATCCGAAAGTGGCGCTAATTTAATGAATTAGTTAACTTCTAAAAAGGGAAATGTTGTTTACTTCTACACCCAAATTATTATCGTTAATATGCAATAACATAAAGTAGAATAAAATTGAATACTGGTACAAGAAACTAGACAATCAGGCTCATCAAATTTAAATAAAATAAACCTATTTTCAAAGCCTTAGATTTATGCTGAGACCTGTTTTTCCATTCATCTCCTCTACCTGTTTGTTTCTTCTTTCTCTTCCTTGTTTTTGTTTGTGCAGTATGTAAATGGAATATCCTTCTGTCACTGCCCAAAATAACAGCATGCCCATGCTGGGAGATGTTGTTCAGAAAAGCAGTGACGAAGATGTCTGCCCTGCGAGGCTGGATGGTGATGAAACAAACAGCAGGGAGTTAATGACGATTTAGTTTACACCTCTTCCCACACTGCTCCGGGCTCAGCCCTGTTGCTGTCCCTTCCAGCCACAGAACCTCTTGAATGACACGTTGCAGCGGCTACATGCACTTTTTTATGATGGATAACTTGGCCAGTTGCCCAGAACAGGTTGATGACAGCTGACAGGTCTCATGAACAAGGGCACAGAACTGGACGGAGTTTTTTTCTTGTAGAAAGTGGCATGAGGTTTGAATCATGCGTGAGTTGGGCTCTCTGCAGCAGGGCTTCCCACCCACACACTCCCCGTGAGTGGCTCTAATGTGGACTCATCTGAGCTGAAAGGATGTCACCGGGTGCCTCCTGCTGTAGTTCCTTCAGTTCATTGTGAGGTTGTTTGTATTCATCGTGCATCGGAACAAAAACATGACGAAACTTGATGTCTTCTGGAAAACGTAACGGGGATTTCTCAATTTCACGCTCCCTTTTCTGCCTCCAGGGAGAGTTCGACATCCTCGACGAGCGGGATGCAGAACTTCTCCTGAGTGGGAACAAAATAAAAACCCTGTTTTTATTTTTAGTGCAATCTAAGGAGATTTTTCATGTCCATTTTTCTTAGTGAGAATGTAATAGTTTGGTTTGTCTAAAAGTTTAAAGAAAGTTTGATTTTTGTTTCAGTGACTTTCTTACTGAAAGAAGGAAACCAAACATTAAAACACAAACTAATTCTTTTAAGCTATAACTTTGTGTTATAAGTAGCTACATGCCTGAACACATATTCAACACATAGTTACTGAATGTAAAAGAAACACTAGCTGGAAACAATTATGTCGAGAGGACTTGACCCCGGAGCAGGAGAGTGTGTCAAACTTAGTAGGCAGGGTCAGAGCTTGAACTTATAAATAACAATACTTCCTGGATTGAGTTACTGAATGTTTGATTGTCAGTTTGTATTTTTGGCAAAAAGTTTATGGAAAGCCTGTTTGACAGAATTTTGTTAGTTTTTTTTTATTCCATTTTTCACCCAATTTCAGTCAAACCCCCCAGAAAAAATACCACTTCAATGTTATTTTCTACATTTCTGTAAAACTATTGTTTTATTTAATGGTTTTATTTAGTTAGATTAGCTAATGTCTGATGATACATGAGTGTTTCTGAATACCTCAATGACTGCATTCAGACTTGACATTTTTCCTTCCTCTCTTTTAAAACGTGTCAAACAATCATAAATATTACATTTGCTTTATTTGTGGATAGACCTTTTATTTAGAGTTATTTTGTCCTGTCGTGTTCAAAGAACATGTAGGCAGCAGATATACCCACCTGCCTACCCACACCTGTGCACACCTCCGTATCTGCAGTTGTTTTGACACGATTCACTCGCCCTTCAGTTCAACAGAGAGCAACTTAAACAAATGCTGAGGCAGAGATTCAAAGGGCTCTGTGGGACAGACTGAGCTTTGATTCACTTGTTTTATGAGAAGAACCACCAGTTGGACTCAGCTTAGCGACACAATCTGTTTAATCCAGCCAGCGTCTTTCACAGCTTGCTACACTTATTTGTTCTGTTTCATGTTCTTGTTCTGCCCCGTTTACACCCCGCTCTCTGCGCACTCATGTAACTAAAAGGTGATTTAATAAATTTTCTGATAAACTCATTTCCTAGAATTATGCATGTACAGTAGATGGCCAAAAAACGCGTACAAGTTGCTGGTAAGAGTGAATTATGCCATGCGCTTTGAAAACAGACGTCTTCAAGTGTGTAAAAGCTCACAGAACTGAACTCATAATTAGGCCTTTTTTAGGACAATCTTCAAGTGACACAGAACATTGATGCATCAATAAACTTTGTGCTAATAATTCCCGTAATTACTGTTATTTACCAGTCAGATGAGATGTGGAGTTCTGTGGATTGAGGACTTGTGCAAGGCCGAGGGCCCGGGCTTTGTGACATGATTACCCGTAATGATTTTAGCTTTTGTGTGGCTGAATTACAGGTCGTAGAGCTGATATCAAAACCTGTAATGAGAAAAAACACTCCCCACTCCTTCCCTGACTCGTGACTTTTGTCTTATTGTGATGCCCACACACTCCTTTTGGGTAATAGTTTTGTTGTTTTTCCCCCCGAATGGGGATCTTAATCCTCTTCCCATTGGATGATTATTTCTAGTAACAGACAAATGCTCTCTCTCTCTTGGACATTTGTCTCATTGATAACTGTTCTCCTTGGAGTTCTTTATTTTCCTAAATGAACAAATCCAGTTGCATAGGGTGATAATCCGGCCTTCTGGTTCAGATGAACGGTGTTTCCACCCGAGTTCTTTTTTTGTTTTAGTTTTCCAAATCAATGTGCCGCCAAAACACCTGTCAAGTCTTGCCGTGTGACGTACAGCGCTGAGATTGTAGCGTGATGTGATCTGTCCAAGCGACAAAACAAGTCTGTTCTAACGGGAGCTAATGAGCGAGCCAAATGCAGCAGCAGCAGATATGATAATCTGCCACTGGGTCTGAGTCATTCACATCTACTGCCACCTTGACTCACTTTGACTCCACTTCTGGTTTAAGGATAATAAATCTGTGCCATCATCTGCTTGAATTTAATCCAACCATCATGACTCAGAAGATGAAATATCATTGAGAACTTTAAAGGGATAACTTCCAACTTTTAATAATATCCTGATGGAGGTGTTTGCATCCACAAAAATAGCACCTTTTTAATTTAATTTAATTAGGCTTCATTGACAGATTGTACTTTATGTGTTAGACAGCGGATTGAAATATGAGATCACATGAAGTTCCCCGGTACATTTCAAAAATACTTTATGCAAAAAACAAAAACTAGTGTTTTATTGAATTGGATATTTGTTGCTTTTTCCACTCATTATCTTCCTATTCTGTAGCACATAAAAAAGAGACAATTTAAAACGTGGAGGACAAAAAAAGAAACGTCAGACATAAAAGCACAAATTTAGCAGATGCACAGATTTGAAAAGTCACATTTTAAAAATAGTGCAGCAAAAATTGGAAACGGGAATTAGATGTTTTCATCCAAAGGATCTTTTGGTAAACAATCATTTACTATCTGTTGTAATGTGTTATCTTTAGCATTATTTATGAATTCAAGTAAATAATTTAAAATGCTTATGAAATATCGCCCTTAAAAAAAGGTCTGTCATCTCATGAGTAAAATAGATACTACTAATCCAAAAATCCTGTATATTTGAATCATTTTTATTCTAATAAAACCAACCCTTTTACTGTCCAACACTTTTTGCATTATAAAACCTACATTTTTGCATAGCAAATTGCTTAAAGATGAGCAGAAATACTTTCTTCTGCAGTGTGTCATTCAGTTAATGAGCGCCTGGAGATTCAATTAATTTGCGCCAGCCAAATTAACGCCTGATACATCTGTGATCGATAAATTACTCACAATAGATCCAACTGTAATAAATTAAAAGGACAACATGGATATGAACGAGGATGACTTAAAAAAAGAAAAAAAAAGTTGGAAGACTTGCTTTATTGGTGTCAACCAGATGGTGTTTTTCAAAATTTTCATCGTTAAGAATATTGGTATAAACAATCTGAAATATAGCAAAAAAAAAAAAATAATAATACACAAACCCTAATAGAAAGGTACTTACTGTGTCTGATACATACCCTATAGGATAATATGCACTATTAATAAGTGACTTGTTAGGACCTGATACTTACACATACCTGGTAAATTTGTAGTATTTACCTAGTGCAATGCCCGAGCAGTATTAAAAAAAAAAAAAAACTTGTTACCTTGTGTTTTTCAGTGATAAGACATCTGATGATCTTCATTTCAACAGGTCAAACACAGAAAACCACATATTGTGTTTTTTTCTCCTCCAAACTTCATGTGAGGCTCTCAGTGATTTATCTGATGCCCAAAATAATCACTTAGGAATCCCTCCCCACACACAGACACACACACACAGGAGTCATTCTGTTTTCAGAAGCAGAATGTGTGTAGGAGACCCAACCATTCAAAGAGACATCCGGCTCACAGAAATCCTTATCAATTCCAGGGTGATGCATCTTTTTTTTCCCTCTCTCTCCACTCACCCTCCTCCGTTCATACATTTAACATGAGGCGTCTTTAGGTATGTTCTGCAATTCGTCATAGATGTGTGCTATCTTTACGCGGGCCTCCTTCATGTGATGCCCACCGTTGAGGGCAGCCAAAGCGAGGGCAAAGCGAGCGGTAGGTGTAGAGGGAGGAGGAAACAGGAGAGGTGACGGGGTCAGCTGGCACAGACTGTGATATTCTAAGTGTAAGCCTCTTTTGCATGCAGCAAAAATAGATAATTCAAGGTTGCTTTATTAAGATCATGAGCCTTTAATCCAGGGATAAACATGAAACTGATAGAGCAATTTTATCATCATCATGAGACAGCTACATTGTGATTATTGTATTACAGCTCATGTGGAGCAGCAGAAGCAGTGCGGCGCTGCTTGGAACGGGGAAAGTCAGTGGGAGAGTCAGACGACATTCTGCGGTTCGTCGTGGAATCGCCGGGTGACGTTTCCTCTCCTTGTGACATCACTTTGTTCTCCCACAGAAACTGGAACATTACGGACAACAAACACAGGACGGAGGCTTCCTGGTGAATCATTGATTCATAATAATCATTGGCGTTCGCAGCAGTTCTTATTAATGTGGGAAGGGCGGGCTGGCCATACTTCGACTTTAATCTCCCGTCATCAGGGAAACTTCAAAAAGCAGAGTGGAAGCCAGAAATAGAGGAACTGGCAGATTTACAGTATGAATGGACTCATCACTGGCAGCTTATTGGACAGAAGGCAGAATAAGAAGTGACTTTTATAAAAGGAGGAGCATGTGTGAGGCCTGGTGTCTTTGTGAAACACTCACAGCCACCTGCCCTGTCAGGTGCAGATTGATTCAAATGTGTCACTTTATTTATTTTTTTGTTCTATTTGACTTATTATAATGGCCCCTGCACACCATGCGGGTCATATTGTTTTTGTACTGTTAATTTTATTTTATTTTTCTAAAACCGGCTGCACCAATCAACAAGAAATTTGGCAGAAATATAGTCTGACCTACACTGTGCCAGCCAGACCCCCTTATTTGAAAAGGGGATCCATCTAAAAATGTATAGAAAGCAGTTTTATTCAAAATAAATAAATAAATAAATAAATATTCCATCAAATGAATAAATGTCCGCATTAAATAAAACAAAATTTATATATTATAATACATTTTTAGCATTTATTTATTCATTCATTCATTCATTCATTCATTCATTCATTCATTCATTCATTCATTCATTCATTCATTTTACTTTTTTATTAAAATTTTATTTATTTATTTATTTATTTATTTTACTTTTTTATTAAAATTTTATTTATTTATTTAATTTATTTATTTATTTATTTATTGTATTTTGAATAAAACAGCTTTCCATATAAAAGGGGTGTCTGGACTAGCAAAAATGCTTATACCTCAAAAACCATTCAACGTAGGAGCTTCAGATTTATTTTCAGATTAACTCTGATCAAGGGCTACCCATTGGGCCCACCAATGAGCCCCCCACCCCCCTGGAACCCCACCCAAAAGAACAAATCTGTTTAGTTCTGGTGCATTGATGCTTTGTGTACATGTAGGGCTCATATATACTTCTGTGGTATCTTAGTTTTGTTTTATTTTCTATAAATTAAGTACAAGACTTTAGACTCCTTAAGCTGCCATTGCGCTGATGACTACATTAAAATCTCACCTATTTCCTTAAAAATTACATAAATTAAAATAATTGAAGCTATATTTTAAAAGCTTAAAATTAGTCAGAGAACATAATGCAATGACGATATAGAGGGACGTTGCAAAACATCCTGACCCTTCAGAGCATCATCGGTGTTTTATTTTTAAATCTTCACGTTTAAAGTGCAACAAAGCAGACTGACCTCATGCTGAGGAGAACAGCTTCACGTCACAATAAACCTCACAGCTCCTGACTCAGCCCTCCTTGCTGAGATGGACCGTTGCGAGCCACTGTCTGATCATATTCTGTCAATAAAATGAAATAGAGCATTTAAATTTGGACTTTTGCGTAAATACGAGCATTGAACTTGGATAATATTATTAAAAAAATGTATTAAAAAAAAAACCTCGAGATCCACCAAAAGTACCATTACAAAGAGTTTTCCATTTACAGAGCTGGTTGAACACAGCAGTAGACACAAAAGATTGATCAATTGAAGACTCGAGACTCTTGAGAGCTCATCTAGTGAGCAAAAAAATGGTTCGTCATCTCTTTTATTAAACCTTGCTAGGCAACATGATAATACCATTGGGGTAAGTCCATTAAAAATATCTGCCAGGATGTTTTTCCTGATCCAGTTGCCAAGCCAACTGGTTCAAAAATAATGTAAAAATAAAACTTGATGACGGAGTGAATCAGCAGGAGAACTTCCTGGAACAGCAGAGTTAACTTTATAAATAGGTTCACGCGGACGTTACTATCAAAGCTCAATAGGCACACGCTAACCTTTAGCAGCTGATCCAGGTTTGATTATCAGCACAAGTATAGATAGAATCAGGAGGTTTGGATCACTTCCATATCATAAATCTGAATTTTCTGCAGCTCATTTAAAAAAAATATATATATATATATATATAATAAAATTCAGAGAGAAAAGTTCAGTTTGTAACATCCACTTTTTTTTTTAGCCATTTAGCATTTTGTTGTGAATTTGAAGTCTCTAGGAATGCAGGACTTATTATAATTTGGTGGTTTTTGTTCTCCTCTGGTTCTTGGTAAGACTCTGTCTCTAACATAGATGAACAAGTCTTCCTTTGTGGACATCCCTTTTTAATTAATTTGTAAATAAAAAGTTTCTGCGCCGCTATATAGTTGTAAACCCTTCTATCAAACTGGAATGGACCGGTCTGGAAGCTGGAGGGGGGCGGGGTTTGAAGCGCCTTGTTTGGATTTGAAGAGACAGCCTCAAAATGAGTTGATCTGAGAGAAAAGGGGTAAAAAAGGGGGCTTGTGGAGCTACAATAAAAAGGAACTCAAACCAAAGAATTGGAATTCCACTTTATACAGGCCACAGCTAAATGTTTTTTTTTATTTTATAAAAATGAACAAACAGATTGCTCAACTCTTAAGAAATACTGCTTTTTGTATGCAGATCCTGTTGAGAGTCAGTATTTAAAACAGCTGATACTTTCAGGCACCTCCTTATCTAGGTATAAAATACATTTACAAAAAAAACTTGCTTTTATTTTATGAATAAAACTCTTTTGTAATGCTCATGTTCTTGCCTTCTAGCTTCCCTGAGAAGAATGCAGCAGCTTCAATTGTAAAAGCAGCATGAAAACGAAAAAATATAAAAAAAACAAGTTTCTTATATTGTCATATTGATATATTGCATTTTGATTAATTTATTCAACCATTCATAGATTATTCATTTTATTGCCTTTATTGTTTAAAACCAACATTGAAAGTTTACTTTATCTTACATCACAGAAAAATATATAGGAAACTTTGAGGAGATCAACAACAAGAGTCTGACATTTAGTTCCTACAGAGGGGAAAAAACACAGAGGAAAGATCATAATGTTTTTAATGAGCACAGCAGGCAGAAGAACCAATCCAGCGTCTGCCAAGTCATTACTTGCTCCATTACTTGCTCCTGTGTTTGTTCTGCAGCATAAATTGTCTGTCTGTCGGAGAGGTCACAGACAAGTGTTTGGCATCACAGTCTGGTTTTCAGCGTTTCACATCCTCTGCTACAAGACAGAGAAAAAGCCAACATCCTTAAAATCCAGAACTCCTGGGTCTTTTCACGCAGTTATGCAATCCTTACAAATGTCAGGAGGTTTCTTCCTCAGACTAAAACGTTAGAGCTCATTACAAAACAAAGACAGCAGGGGGGGAAATGGGGAACGCACGATCAGAAATGATAATTATAAGGCCTGGTTACCGTATGTGCCACGAACCAACAGATGGATTTGAATACTTAATATTGTATATCCAATCTGCGCATTCACAATGACTATCAATGTATGAATGAATGTACAACTACAGATTTGAGCTTTAGAGGCAGCTGTGTCATCCCGCTGAACAACTTACTTCCTGTCACTTTTTATGTTCTAGTCGAGAATATAAAGAATGTTTCCTAGAAAAGAAAGCTTCTAAAAATGACTTTTTAGCTTTTTTTTTTCCAAAACCTGACAAAATTAGAACTTTGTCTCACCGTGAAGTCAGAGGCGTTGAAACCAAAGGAACAACCAGACCTTTAACTCGGTTGCGTTAATTTATTCCTTTGTTCCACCTGATTTCTCCTGCGCGGTGATGCGGGGGACTGAAGCTCTGTACCAGCTGACACGAAACAGGAGGCGGCGTCCACCCTTCACACGTTTGTCACATGGATAAGACACCGAGACGTAACCATGCAGGCTCACACTCACATCAGTAAATTTAGAAACCACACATGAATACATAAATATATTCAGAGGAAAACCCACAAAGGAGTGATAGAATTCTACACCTGATGATCTAAGCCAGTCTGAAAAGTGATAGGGTATTTTTCCTCAGTGGGTTTTCTGCTACAAATAAGGTTGTATGTTGGAGCAGCCAAAGAATCCTGCATTGCTAGAAGGCCTGTGAAGATGGAGTGAGGTAATAAAACCTTCTCCCTGTAGGGTTTTCCTCAGATCCATCAAATTAAGACAAAACTCCCTTTGCAGTCTAGTTTATAGCCCTCAAACCTGAAAGATAAAAAGGAAAATCTCAGCTCTCACGTACCAGCGTGTAATCCACAGGCGTCACTCTAATCACCTAATGATCCAGTAGTCTGTCAAACAAAGAGGCTTAAACCTCTACAGCACCTGAATAATCTTAAACACCAAACTTTAGCTCAGGATCAAAGATCAATCATAACACTTGATACTTCATGACTGAAATGTTGGTTATTTACAGCGAACCTACAACACTGCAAAAAATGCCTTTCTAACCAAGTTTTAAAACCTTATATCCAGTCAAAAAGTCTTTTTGATCTTGTTTTGAGACTGATTTACTAAAC
>JAUBOC010000149.1:5571363-5585622 GCA_032275365.1 Anablepsoides cearensis | reverse complement strand
TCAAATTAAGTCAAAAATTTCTGCCAATGGAGTAAGAAAATTTTACTTGGTAAGTTTCTTGAAATAAGAAAAAAATTCAGTCAAATCAAGTATTTCAAGAATCTTTCCAAGTAAAATTTTTCTCAAAACAAAATCAAAAAGATATTTTGGCTGGATATAATGTTTTAATACTTGGTTAGGTAGACATTTTTCAAGTGGTTGAGTTGTTAATGCTTTTGTCATAAGTATAAACATGTTTATTATTCTCGTGAGCTGGTATAGGTCCATTAGTTCTTCAAATATTGCTTTTAAGCTAGTTTTATTAGTGTATATTATTAATAATACTAATATGTTGATATTTTGCTAATTTTCATCTTTTTTTTGCTTCTGTTTAGTGTCGTCACATTTGTTAGATGACAGGATATGCCAGGGTAAGGGCGGAAATAAAGCAGAAGACTAGACCAGCTAGAAGAATGCAACCCCTGAATTTGGACACAGTCAATAATTGTGTTAAATGAGGAGTGGACCAGGATGGAACATTCAAATATTTTGTTTTACTTGAAAATACTTTATTATTCATTTCATTTTAAAAAAACAAAAAACAAACAAAACAATAAAATAAAATAAAATAAAATAAAATAAAATAAAAGGCAGCAGAAAAAGAAAAAATCTTATAATATCTGCTCCTACTTACAAAAAATAAAATAAAAACATTTTTATATTAATTCCAAACAATAAACCAAACAAAACAAAACAAAAACAAGCAAACAAATTTTTTTTGTTGTTAATCAGCTAAAATATCTAAAACATGGTTCAACTTTCATAAAAACATATTAAAATCATAAAAAAGTACAAACAAAATGAACAAAAAACATTAACTCAAGCTGAGTTAAAAGCCAAAGACAAGAAATGGGTTTTCAGAGCAGATTTGACAACAGGAAGTGAGCCAGCCTGTCAGGTGTGCAAACGCAGCTCATTCTACAGTTTAGGGGTCGTGACAGAAAATGCTCCACGACCCGTCAGCCTCCTGTTTGACCAACAGGAAGTGATCTGCTGACCTGAGAGCAGAGAGGAGGGCTGAAGCAGCTCATTCATGGGGTGACATCATCCAAAACTGGAATACAGGTTGAAGGAGACGATTTTACAGCAGTCACTCTTAAATTGACTTTTTTCATTTGTAAATGTGAAAATAAAGGAAATATTAGTCATTGTCGTTCTATCAAGCTGTAAGGTGGGAGGTGGAACTGCACCATTTCTTTGAGTTTTTTTATTTTTCAACACGTGTCGGCTCCACGTCAGCAGCCACAGGTCATTTCTACATGTTAGGAGTTTTTTTTCCTCCTTGCTTGAACAAAATAAGTGTTTTTGGGGGGATCACCTATGGAGTGGCTGCGGTCATCAGTTGGTAATGCCATGCCTCTTAGCGGTGAACAGGAAATCCCTTTATCGCCATGACAACGCCTTGTACCTTCGTCGGAATGGCGTCAGCCGAGTCCCTGAGCCTCATAGCAATACTCTCCCCCTGTATTTCAAAGAAAAGCTTGCCCTTCAGCTTGAGTCATATTTTATCTTGCTTGTCAGGAAACAGGAAGCGACAGAAAAGGAGTGTTCGGCGCCCTGATTTGATCACTGATCGATGCAAAATTTACTGTTTCCTGCCTGGGTTCACATGTGATCAATTAGAAATAACTAAATCACAGTTTTAGTGATCATTAAAACTATTTCTAGAAAAATCAAACACGTTTTCTAAATTTGTTTATCTGGATGCAGTATTCTTTTACTCTATATTGGAATTGGTTGATTTGTTTTTTATTTATTTGAATAAATCTTGCACATTTCAAATAAAATCTCCTTGTCTCGGTTATTTATATTCCTGGATTAATTTCAACCCTATTTTCCTTTGAGAAATGACTTGTGGATGTTTCATGCAGGACTCATTTAGTAGTAAATGTCAAGTCAAAAGGGAGTTGTCATGTGTCTCTCACTGTAACATCTGGAAACTCCCACAGGACCTTCACACTGGTGAGTCGCACCGCGCTGCACATTCACACTCACTTGTGGAACCGACACCCTTCCACCCTCAGATTGACACTTTGAGCTCACAGCTCAGGTCCCCCTCATTCTGAACCGTGGCTGATTGCTAATGCCATCCTATAACCGTTTGGAGGCTGTCATGATCCCATCAGTTCTGCAGCCTCACCTGTGATTCATTTGAACTCTTGCTTGTTGTTTTCTATCAGACACAATCAGATGATTGTGCTCGCTCGCTGCCCTGAACACAGAGTTTGTGGTTTGTTTACATTTTAAACAACGTTATTCCCCGTGTATCTTTTGCAAAGCCTCCTCAGACTGTCAGGGATGACAGAGATGAACAAAGAGCTGATGGCTTAAGGGGAAGATGAGACGTGTGTATGGTAAACATAGACAGAAAACAGCCGTGAAACCTTGGCGAAGCCCTGAGAAACTACAGTAAAATATATTTTCAACAAGATGGGCTTTTTTAAGCTTTGGGTTTTCTGACAAACATAAACCTGTCTCCTGTAGTTTGCTTGATTAAATAATCTGAGTTTTATGATAAAACTTGTGGTAAATAGCCAAAGGAATTAGTTACTGAAACAAACATACTCAGCTGAGAACATAAATTAGTGATGTTCATAGGCAAGAAGGGATTAAGAAAAGAAAAGAAAAAAAAAACAAACAGACCTACTGTAGCCAGCAGCAAGGCACTCAAAGTTAATGCATCAACAGGGGATTAGAGGAAGGTTTAGAGGCCAGGGAACATGTGGGCGAAAAATGATTGTGTCTTCGTTTTTTCTTTCATTTAAAAAGGTAAACAAAAAGGCACTTTTAAAAAATCTGTAGGACTTCCTTTTTCTCCAGCAGACAAAACACATTTGAACAAATAAACACAAAAAATTACTAATAGTACAACTTCAACTCTAACAGAAGAAAACTGAAGTCATGACGCATGAGATCTCGCGAGTGAATTCTAATTTGGCTGTTTTGTATCTGAAGTGTGTGGTTTACGCAAATTCAGGCTCTGGAGGCAGAAGGGTGGAAAAAAAAACAAGTTTTATTAATCATTATGAAGAACATAATAGTTGCAGGAAATCCATAGAGTTAAATCTGAACAGGCTGTCGGAGCATGGCAGTGATGAAAACGAGACTTGACTTGAGTGCAACACAATGCAATTTGGCAAATTACGATTAATTACCCCTACTTCATACGCTGAGGGAGAGAGTGATAATTAGCAAAATGGGACTTGGGGAGATAACAACAAACTAACGAAACACACCAGGAAACAAACACTAAAATAAAACTAATATGATCTTAACAGAACAGAACACAAAATTTAATAAGTGGATCAAGAATTTATGAAAACAAAGTTTATACACATGACATCTATAGAGAAAAAAAATCAATCTCCTTCAATATTTTCTGCACTAAAATAACTTTGCTTTTCCTGCAATTTGTCATGTTTTCTCAGAACATAAACTCTGTCCACTTCTGACGTCTTTATAAAATATTTGATTCAGTTAATTTTATTCCTTTAACAAAACAATTTATTTAAGAGGTAGAACTGCTGAACTTTTGCAGCGCTTTAATCTGAGCAGAAACTTAGAGAAAAGTGAAGATTGGTGGTTTTTTTGAATGAAATATTTGGACAGCAATTTACACTGACAGAACTGACAAACCTAATTAAACTTTGAAATTAGCTCTTTCTTGTTTATTAGTCTTGTATTCCTGCACTTTTATTCAAAGCCATTAAAAAAATGAAGACTTGAGGTGAAAAGCTGGAGTGCATTTGCACATTTCAAATCATGTGAGTCAGAGAAGGGGCAGTAAAAAGGTGCAACTGTAATGTGATGCATTATTTCATACTGATGAAATAAAGTGTAAAAGGGCTTTGAATTTGTGTTTGAGCAGCGTTTTAGTTGCTCTGAGACACAGTCAGCTGGCAGAGGTGGACTGCATTAAAATACGAGGGTTTCCATGAGTTTTGCGTCCTTGTGGGTGAAAAAGAGCGGGCAGCTCCCACGTCCTACATGGGCTCAGTGGCCTGATGAAACAAAAACCCTCCACCGCTGCCTTTGTCTTTCTCATTATTGTGTGTCTGATCAGCCTTTCTAATGTGTGGGGCAGATGGGCCTAACTAATATATTCTACTGTAATTTGCATTCATTATGCCAATTTTCTATCTAATTAGGATGTTACAGAGGGGGCACGGGGTGACTAAAACTTTGCTTTACTATCTTTCTCTTTGTTTTCCTTTTTGCTCAACTCCAATAGGACTTCTTTCTACCAGTCTTATCAAAATAATCATCCAATCCACTCCTTTTTGTTGCTTTCTCTCATTTCTGGTTGTAATTTCTCTAATACGTGATCCTGTTACCTTTGGGTCAACAAGAGACCGGTGGGTTTAAAATCTCTCGACAACCATTTGAATATCACTAATGCTTTCCTTGCATACATCCACTCACACCCTCGGCCATGTGATGAGTCAGAAGCGGGGGGGACAAGATGAACTGCAGGGATGAAAAGGACGACTCAGAGCTGCAGAGACCAGAACATGAAGGTGTAAATGGTTAGAAAAGACCCATTTACTCATTAGCATAAGAATGCACACAAAGGTAGTGAATTACTCAGGATCTGCTGCATCAGCTAAGATTCTGCCGCCTCCTTCGTGTGGATAAAAGTTCAAGGAGGGTTCAACCCATTAAGTTTAACATAAACATGCAAGAAACAGATTTAGCAATGCATATTTTGTTGGTCGCACACCAATTAGTTGTATTTAATGGTTTTTTATACAAAGAAAAATGATGCCCATTTACTTCAAATTTATAGATGATTTTTTTACTTTGTGGAACACATAAGAGCTCAAAGCCCCAAGTTTGATCAATCTTTAACACAAAAAGTACAAAAATTAGTGTTTGGCAGATCATTTCTTTGTTGTAACAATGCTTCTTTGCAATAAATCTTAGAAGAAGCACCTGGCAGAAGTTGATAAAATAAGCTGTTTGGCAAAGAGAGAATATTTGGCAAATCTTTTATGTGAACAACCTTCCTTACAAATGTGGCACTAATGTAAAATAACAGGGTTTCCATTGATAAGATTTATTGTTAAGAAGCATTGTTACAAATAAATAAATAAATAAAAAAATAAGTAGGTCCTATGCACATGCTGTTTAATGAAATGTAGAAGAATCCGTCCAGAGGACATACTTATTTTTTTTAAATTTTTCTACCTGGATTACTGAGATGCATCAGGACAAGACAAAGAAATATTCAACCAAACACTAATTTATTCACTGTTTGTGCTAAGTATTTAATAATTTGTTTTATTTTTTCCACGTGTGATTTTATACAGTGCATAAAAATGGTCTTTCGAAAACAGCAGATTTTAATAACCTTGTGTGCATGTGTTTACTTTAAGATCATGTTAACCAATACTTTCCATTAATTCAAGTTGTTTCAAAGCAAAAAGGTATTGATGCTAACAAATTTAAACAGAACAGTAGCACAAACTATTTTTTACAAATAGATTTTGCAAAGGTAATCAAATATGTTGCCTTTCCTTTCTCCTAATAGGATGTTGCACTAAATAAAAATTGAAGCCGCCTGAAGAAAACAAAAAAAAAAAGATTTTAGTATTTGTAGTTATGAGTTTGAACTAACTTAACCACTGCAAAAATTTTACATTTTCTGTTCTTTGTTGATTATGGTGATATTATTTCAAACACTTAAATCCGTTCTTAGATTTATAAACAAAAATGTAAAAGCTACACAGAACAATGAAGGTGAAAATTGGAAAAATTTCTAAAAATTTAGTGCTGTTGCGATTCTGTAAAACTTCAAAGTGTAAAATGAATATCAGAGGTTTCTATAAAGCCTCTGATATTAGTGAGTGATTAAATCCATCACTGAAACCATTTTATGGTCTCTCGCAGTTACAAGCCAAGAAAATCCTGGCGCCAGTCAAGGACAGCAGAGAATATGGAAACCCACAGTTTGACATCATCTTCCTTAAAATTAAACACTTACGCATTTTATTAGGTTTGTTATAATGTGCGGCTCGGGTTAAATTTAACCACGTGCAGCCAGGGAGCCGTTTACACCCCCCTAAATGCTCAGCTGAGCGTCTGTGCGTCACAGCAGTGATGACATCCATCCAGCAAAATGAGTCCAGCAGGAATTTATACCCCCTCAACTAAATGTTGTTTAATTTAAACTTTTGACTTGTTTTCTTTTCAACGATGAAAAGCACTTCACTCTGACTCAGATGTTTTTTTATTTTTAATAAACTTACCCTTGCTTCTCCTACTAAAATGTTTTTCAATCTTTATAAGTTTATTGTGTGCACAACTGAGTCACCAGCTCTGATGACTTCTTTAGTCAGAATAAAAGTGTCTTATAATTCTCTTTGTTAAACATTAGGTGGTCGATGGATTGAAAGGGTTTTTTCTAACCTCAGTATTTTAGGTTCACACTGTTAGAATAAAACAAAGAGCATTAAAGGTTCCATGTGGAGCAGCCTGTCCATCATTAATGTGTAACCATTTGTATATTTTAAAGAAGTTAAAGACTTTTAGACCTGAATACCAGGTCTTAATTTTTCTAAACAGTATTAAATGTGGTCTCAGCTTTCTTTTTAAATGAGAACTGATCCAAAAAGATTTTTCCACAGTTAGCCACGTCTCAAACTCGGCAAGTTGCATTAACTAACAGGAATGAACAGGTGGATTTGTTCTTATTGTCCTTAAATAAACTTAGTTTACTTCTTTTGCTTTCATCATAATTGTTCCAAAAGCAAAACTTTGTCACAATAAAACCCAACTATGGACAATAATGACTTTCTGCTTGTTGCTTGCTGTTTTAAGGGCAGACATGATTCATCTTATCCAAGTATTAGTCATAATTAGGACCTGAGTGAGGTTTGAACTTTTGTTTTCTGTTCGAAAATAGCCAAATAGATCTTTTTAGACTTGAACAAACAACATTAAATAAGCATATCAGTTTATCTGTTGTTTGAAGCCATAATAAATGTATTCATCAGCTTTTGATATAATAGATGTGTAATTTGCTAACGCTCCATCCTGACCCACATAAATACAAATTCATGAATATTAAAAAAAAAAAAAAAAAACATTTCACTGCTAAACAAGAAAAGACAAACTGTAAATTATTGTTATTATTTTTTTTATTTTTGGCTTTTAATTCAGTTTGAATTTTTTTAAATGATTTGTTTATGAATTTATAATTGTTACTATTTTATATGATTTTGTATAGCAATTTGTGTTTTATTAGTTGTTTCAAAGTTCATAAATAAAGCTGTAATGCATGAACACTGAACATAATATTGTTTTTTGCATCTGAAATTGACTTTACTGGAGAGGTATTTATGATTCCAGAATAAAGTGTTGCTTTGTTTGTGTTGTTATGCCTTAAGAGTTCTGTAAAACCTGTGTCTGCATGAATCACATTAATAAATAGTTGGATTTTTTTTCTTTAAAAAGCATGGCAGCGCAGGAAACTCTACACTGCTGGGAAGTGAAGCATTTCTCCTGGTGCACTGCTCTAAAGAAATTTATGATAATGGCATCATTACCAAACTGAAGATGAACTCATTAAAATGGAGGCTGATGAAAAAAAAATGGAAACATGCTTGTTCTGATGCTCAGAAGCTGTGCCAGGAAGAGAAATAAACCTAACAGTACCTCACTACTTCTTGTGTAATTAACCTCCATTAACATAAAACCTGCTGAGTCAGCAAAGTGTCATTGTTTTATCCTGATACCGTCAGTTCACAAATCACAAATAAAAAGGCTGCATATTTTTGAAGAAAAGTGGCTTGCTTGTGTTTTTTTAGAATAAGAAGAGCATCTGATTTAACAGAACCAGAAATCTGTATACATATTTATGAATCACTTAGTGGAGTTAATGAGTGGAATACATTGGATTGGTCAGGGAAAATTTAGCTGACAGTCTTGGTGAAATATCCCTTTTCATGCATTCTACATGTTTCATCTCAGTAACTCACTGAGTCATGTTTAGTGGAAATTATTGGATAACTTTTTCCTGAATAAGCAGAATTTTCCGAAACAGAAGTTGTGCAAAGTGGAGGATTAAGGACTCCCCTTGCAGAGTCCTGATGAGTTTGAGACCACTTGTGTCAACAGAGAATTAGCCGTGCATACAGACATACTTTCAGCCGTGTTTATCAGCACATTCGGGGAGTTGATGCAGAGATTACAGCTTCTGCAGCCATCTGGATCAGTAGAACCATCATGTGACATTAAACGCGTGAAGACAGACAGCTGGTATGCAAAACATCAGAGCACACAGTGTACAACTTTTGTATGCAGATTTTTATTTTTTAATAATAACAAAAATCCATTGCAGCTGAAGTTAGAATTGTTTATTCTCTTTGATAACTAACAAAAGCTTGGAATTTTTGTTCTTAGATAATTGATCACATTTTGATCAATCATAGCTGAAAGGAGATGAGGGACACTAAAGTTGGTTCATTTCTCTGTAAATCCTTAAACCTTTTATGTTACGGGTAAAATTTTTAAAAATATATATTTTAAAGTATTTTCTTCTGTAGGAAACATTTCTATTTGTCTTAACAAGTAATCAATATATAAAATGAAAATGGTTCATTTTACATGTTTGCATCTCCCCACTGCGTTACATACTACATATAACAAAATGTAAAAATAAATAAATAATTCTTAAAAAAAAAACATCAGTTTCATGCATAATCATGTTTTTTGGGGGTGTTTTTTTTTCAGTGAACTTAAAAAATGTAATGTGAGAAGTGAGAAATGTTTTCATTGATCTGTGAAAAATCAAAAAAACATCAATGCACACATATTGAAATGGTTAATTATCACATGATATGATTATTAATACCATAATTAATCATTTTAATATTAAAATTATTTGGGGGATTCCTTTTGAACGTTTCTTGGGTCAAACTGACACAGGAACATTGTTGCTGTTCCTCAGAAACAAACAGGAGGTTTAAAAGTCTTGGCTTCTCATACTTATAGTTTTAATAAGAACATGATCTCATCTGATAGCTTCCCTAATTAACAGCAAATTTGTTCCTCCATGAATCCCGCAGAGTCCAAACTTTCCATTCAAACCAAAGTTTTAACTATTAAAACCTCAGATAAAATCTTATTTTTTATAAATCGAAGGACATTGCAAAAATAAAGGACAATCCCTTCAATAAAACTGCTCAAAGTAATTTCACATTTTCATTGTTATGAAGGTGTTGCTATAAGTTCTGCAGATAATAATAACAATAATATAAAACATTTCTATAATTCATGCTGATAATTTGATTTCACACTCAGAGACCAAACTCTACCACAGACTGCTTGACTTATTTATATGATGCCCTGTAGAGGAAGTAAATGGACCAATCAAACACACCTTTGCATTCAGCTGACTGCTCACACCTGCTCCTAATGAGCTCATCAAACCAGCTGCAGAAAGTCAGTCCTTATCTTTCCTCAGGGTCATTTTTTTAAGTTATATTTCTGCTTGGTCATTTTTGTTTGTTTTGCATTACATCTGCAGTCCCTTTGGTTTCTGCCACCTTTAGTTCCCACTGAAAATGTCTGCCTGCTCGTGTTTTCCTGTCACACGCCATCCACCACCCCTCAAAAATAAAGCAAATTCAAGGAAAAAAAAATTGATGTTTGGATCCACTTTTTTTTTTCAATTTGCAAACAAACTGTTTACTTTTTCTTTATTAATATACACTTATTTCTGCATTTGAAGCCTTCAACATAACAACCCAGTACTTGTAGGATTCATTCAGAGCCAGAGCTCTGAGGAGCAGCTTTGCTTTTATTCCTCGCTTTAAGCAAATCTTAAAAGCATGCGTGGTATAATTTGAACACCCCCTGCAGCCAAAACGCTTTAGGCACTTCAATGTTTCAACATTTTGCAAAAAAGAAAGAGAAAATTCCCTCCCTGTAGTTCAGAATTAATTTAATATTATCCTACACAGGTTTTTTTTTACATGATCATTCTGTTTTGAAACGGAGAATTCATTTTAATAAATCAGATGCTTTTTTGACTTGTCTTTTTTTTTTAATTCTGACGTGTGTTGCACTGCATGTGCATAATAAAGGGGATGAGTTTGTGTGAAACTATGATGAGATGTGAGCGAGTGAGATCCATTCTGGGTGGGAAAAAAAACATCAACAAGAAGTGAGCATGCATCTGTGCAGACTAACACATCCCCCCTAACCCAATCTGCCTCCAGTGAGTAACTTTTTGCAGCTTTCAGGCAGGAAAGTTCAAATGGATCATACGTGAAAAGCTTTCACTGCTTATTTACTCCCCCTTTATCCCAACGACCGGCTGTGATTTACCCAAAAACTTACAATTACCATTATGTTTTATTAGACATTCCTAAAAATCTTTCTGACACATGGAAGAAAGCCTTGATTTCACCCACGCTTCTTTAAGGTCAAAACATCAGTTTGTTTGTGAGCCGATTAGTCATCCTTAGCAACAGCTTCATCTTGTCAAAGGAGGTCTTAGTCACACTGTCAGTCGTCTTCGTATGTAGGTGTCTGACAGAAACAAAAGGATCCTTGACATTTGAAGAAGCAAACCCTCACTCTCAGCTAAACTGTTTCCACCCAACGTCGTATCAACAGCTCATCACTGTGACAATTACTAGACAAGTCATCTGACCCTGTTTATGTGTGTGATTAGCTGCAGCTTCTGGTCACTGAAAGGGAAGAAACAAAAGCATGAAAGAAGCTGCGTGACGTGATGCAAACAAACCAGCCCAGTTGTTAAAAGCAGCAGAGATTTTTAACCAACACTTAATGTCTCTCAAAAACCGAAAAGGTTCATATTTATTCTCATTTTGACTTCTTGTTTGTTGGTTTAAAAATTGTGCCTTTGAATAAAACTACATTTTCTGTCTGCAAAGTGTTGCATTAATCAGATGATTTGACTGTAATTAAAATCATAATCTCACTTTTTTTGTTTTCATTTCAAAAAGTAAATACACAAAAATCTTGTTGCTGTTTTTGTATAAAAAGGAGCAAAATATAAGTTTTGCGTAATCCATTGCATAAAAAAGCTAAAGTTAGCTTTCTTTTCATTCATAAATAATGCTGAAATTAAAAAAAAACTTTTAAAGTTACAATCTTAGATTTATTGTATAAAATCCATGATTCAGCACTTCCTCTGACCCCAGCTGACTGGGAACAGAAAGCTCTGAGGCTCATCTGAGAATTGCTTTGTCAGCAGTTTGACAAGTTGGTTTAATTTAGGGGCTGCAATTAGACCAGATGTAATTATAGTCAGCGGCATAAAAAAAACAATTATGCTGGTGAAATAGTTGTGGGCGTAAACTGTGTTCCAGGCTTCTGTCGTCACAGAAAAGTGTGACTCCAGGTTTAGCTCCGAGGTTTTTTTTCACTTTATTTAGGGAACAAATAGCAATGAGTTTTGTGAATCTTTGAAGGGGGTCTTTAATTTTCTTGTACCAAAAAATAGCTCAGATGACTCATGTTCAAGTGATTCTTTGATTTGGAAGTGTTGCTGTAAGTTGCGTGACCAAAAAACTTGAAATTACAATTTTAGTTGGAATTTTCTGTCATTTCACGCTGCAATAAGTGCTCACAAGGTGTCCTCTTTATCCAAAGTTCTTATTTTGCAATTTGTGAAAGTTTGAAAAAATAAAATAAAAAAATCATCTTGGGCCTGTAATTTAAAAGTTGCAGAGGTTGAGAACATGTCTATCTGCTGTTATTATATTTTGATGCGATTTTAAAAAGTCATTATCACATCAAACCGAGCTTTATTATCAAGAGATAATGAAAGAAGTCGTTTATCTTGAGAGAAAGACATTTAAATGAATTCATACTGTTCTGTGTTTTCTGGTTTCTTTGGACTTATTTTAATTTCAGTGAATCTTCGGCCCCTTTTCACTGTTAATCACAGTCAGATGTGCTGCAGAGTTGATGAAACAAATTACCACCATGAGGATCAAATCAAAGCTAAATTGAAAAAGAAAGTAATTTAACCCAGGATGAGTTTACCTATAAAAACTGATCATCATAGCAGTTCTCAGTCTTTGACTACAATTACCCAGTAAGACATTCTTGCTGATTTACCCTAACATGGCAAAAGTTGTTTCTTTTTTAATTAAGTCTTATATGATTTAGAAAAAGCAACACATACATTTGAATAAAGAACATTTAATTTCTATTATAAGCATAAGATAATAGGTGGTTTTAAATATTAGTCTACCAGACAGTTTATAAGGCACACAACTAGAAATGTGCAATAGTTTTTTCTCTTCCTAATTATTTTTTCTAGAGATGTTGATACAGCATGCAATAAGCAGTAGAGTAAGTCATTATCTGTTTACATGCTAACATAATCCAATTTAACAGAACAATATATGCAATCCCAGCAATATGCACAGTCATCTATTATTTATTGTAACTGCTGTTAAAGATTGAAATAATCCATAACAGTTCAGTATTTTAGCCCATGAATCAGCATATCAATAATAACGTGTCTGCATGTTTATATCTGTTTGTTTAACAAACTTTTGCAGGCAACAGAAGTTTGAGTTGAACCCTGATGTACTGCCTCTCTGACCTCTCACCCCTTCCAGGAAAAAAAAAATGTCCTTGGAGCGACAAACTCCCGCCTGCGTGAACAAATACCAGCGGGGGAGAGGTTTCTCAGCTTCACGACATTGTCAGATTGACCAGAAGGTCAGCTCAGTTGTGCGTTAATGCATCACGTTCACAAGTTTTATTCAAACAGGGGGATTTGCATAAATTAGATGCATACTTTGGAACAAAAAGCCCACAACACTGTGAAATAAAACACAGTTTTATGAATGTAATAATTAGAAGTGTGGCCAGTTGGCCAGAAATAGAGGTGTAAAACTTACTGACGTCAGCCGGGCTCGCTCCTTCACTTCACAGAAACAGAATGTGAGTTTTGTTCTCGTGTTGAGCTGAAGACATGTACAGTACACAACAATCGGGACGGGCAGCTCAGACCTGACTCATCTTCAGATGCTCTCAAAAACAAAAAAAGAGTTATCTAAGCCCCCACCCCCCACTGCTGCATTTTACTCACTAAGCATGTAAAACTTCAAGCTATAAATAAATAGGATATGGTGTCATTCATTCAACTTACTGGGTTTCATTCTGTTCCTATAGTAGAGCTAAAACAAGCCAGTGAGTCGGTCCATTATACCTCTCAGCTCACAGGAGCTTTTCTTCTCTGCCCTCCCTCCCATTTAGCGCCCCGAAAAAAGAGGTGCTTTTTTTTTTTAGGCACAACAGTATAAATATACACCCTGTTGAGATCCATTAGGGACATCAAAATATGCCACCTCTGGAAATAGTTCAGAACACAGGGACAGAGAGGCCATGATGGGCGGGTCATGTTTGTTTGTGAGTCGGACACAGGAATGCAGACAAACACAAAACCACTCAAAATCAAGCTTGAAAAGCTTTTTTTTTAAAAAAAGAAAGAAACGCTGACATAAAAATGTAATAATTAGTAGAAAATTACCAAAACTTTTGTGGACACGGGGGTGAATAAAAACAGGATAAATAAATTGGAGCTGATTAGTAGAGTGGAAACAGCTGAGCAGAACGACAACAGGGAAAAGGTGTGAGCGGAAGGGGCAAGAGCCGGATGTAGAAAAGTACTGTCAACAACAGGAAACACATGGAGGTAAAAGAAACAAACTGAACGCCAAGAAAGTCAGGAAAACAAATCTCACCGGAAATAACAGAAATCACAGGCAAAAACAGACTGTGGTAGAAAGATGAATTTGAACAAAATCACATAAAAAGCAACTAAAGAGGTTGTAAACATGTTAGATTTTAATCCAATATTATTTCATTTGAGATTTAGTTTATTTATTTCTTAATGGCTGATAATAAAATATATACCCTATGAGACATCGAACTCAATGGGGTTTTAAATCTGATTAAATACAGGAAATGAAGTGATAAAATGAAATGTATACAATAAATATAGGCTGTTACACACAACTCCATGTTATCCTATATAATTCTACATTATAATTCTAATATAATCAGTTAAAAGTTTAATTATATGTTTTTATTTTGACAAAAGTAGCAACCTACTGATAAAACTTGCAGGTTAAATTAATCCCTGCACAGATTATACAGTGGGGAGAACAAGTATTTGATACACTGTTGATTTTTCAGGTTTTCCCACTTGCAAAGCATGTAGAAGAC